>JASCZW010005983.1:0-120000 GCA_034211315.2 Aedes japonicus | reverse complement strand
ATTTCACACTGAATCTTCTACTGAAAACATTCTTTCCTTCTCCCACTTTGCCAATAATGCTCCCATCACTCAATGATAGCAAACATCGTGAAACATTCAAACAAATCAACCGCAGTAATGAAACACAATAAAAACTTCACAGTGCGACAGATCCACGATACACGTCCTTACTCGAGAAAGGCTTCGGCTCGACTGATGTTTAAACATGTTAATTTGTATAAAAGAATATCAACGAGCTATTCTCTTTGCAGATAACTGAAAAAACAGCACAACTTGGAAGACGATTTAGAAAATAAGCTGCCATTTTGACTGCCTCTCCGCAATTGTTCTTCCCGAGTCCTGCATCCATCCACATGCACGATGCCAACTCCTGCAAAGTCCGATTCATGCTTTCCAACACGCCGTTCGGCAGGTGGAATATGGTGCGGTAATTATTTAAAAACAATAAAACACGATTCTGGTTTTTATAAAGCATGAAGTTTTATTTCAATCGAATGGTTTTATTGTATAAAATTTTGATGTTTATTATTTAAAAAAAATGCATTTAGTTGATTTAACAAAACATTTTGTTTTGAACAATAAAACACGATGTTCAATTCTATCGAACAAAAAGTTTTATTTCAACTCAAAGGATTTCTGGAATTACTTCATCATTGTTTATTATTTTAACAAATGCGTTTAGTTGTTTTAAAAAAACATTTTGTTTTGCGCAAAAACAAACGATGCTCAATTCTTTTTTTTTTTTAATAATCATTTATTTGTACAGGCTCAATCGAATTAACTTTACAGAGCCAAATTTTCATACTTTTATACATCATTTATCTTAAAACTAAAGTTAGGAGGGGAGAGCCAATTACACGCGGCCGTCTCGAGGTTAATAGGAATTACAAATTACGGATGGGAAAGAGGGTGGAAATTTAAAGTATGGTTTACATAACATATTAAATTTAAATTCTAAATTATCTGAACACTTGTAACTATACAATTTATGGTTTTCTTTTGACTTGAACATTTTTTGAAAAAGAATAAAAAACACACACACATACACATATAAAAAAACTCATACTAAACATACAGGTTAAACTAACTACAATCTGAGGCTAATGTTAGTCAAAAACACATAAATTAGTTTCATGTACTCCAAATCACGTACAGCCAAAATATCTCGAATTGGCACATTGGGTTGTCTACCTCGAGCCCGAAGGGAATCATAAAGCCTCGATCTGAAACCACGATGCTCAGTACAAGACCAAATAACGTGATCTGCGTCTTGATGGCCTTTTCCGCACTCACAGAGATTGCTGTTGCTCAGCCCAACCCGGTATAAATGAGCGTTCAAAGAATAATGATTGGACATGAGGCGAGACATGACACGAATGAAGTCTCGTGACGAAAAATAGTAAAAAATTCATTGAAGGCGATTTGTCGATCATAAATATCGCCTTCCATAGCGCCCACCTTTGCAAGCGAGTCCGCTTTCTCATTGCCCGGAATTGAACAATGAGAAGGGACCCATACAAAGGTGATGATAAAATTACGCGAAGATAAAGCACTTAGAAGCTCCTGTATTTTCATGAGAAAATACGAGGAGTGCTTTACCGGCCTCAAGGAGCGAATAGCCTCTATAGAACTGAGACTATCCGTGAAAATGAAGTACTGATCCGGTGTTAATGAGGCAACAATTTCTAGCGTAAAGTGTATTGCCGCTAATTCAGCGACATATACGGAACGAGGAGCATGAAGTTTACGATTGGCGCTATAAATTTCATTAAATATTCCAAAGCCTGCTGACTCCTCTATCAATGATCCGTCAGTGAAGAACGATTTAGTGGAATCAACTTGGCCAAACTTTGCAGCAAATATCACAGGAGCAATCATAGGACGATGATGCTCTGGGATTCCATGAAGCTCCTGCTTTATGGATAAATCAAAATGAACGGAATTGTCGAAATCGGAGAAGAAAACACGATTGGAAATGTTCGGCGAGGGGCTGACATCCTGTGTTATGTACAAATGGTACAAGGTCATGAAGCGGGTTTGAGGATTCAACTCAAGGAGTTTCTCAAAATGTTCGATTACCTGAGCGTTCATAACTTCACACCTGGTGAGGAGCCGGAGAGATAATTCTGAAAACCGATCCGAGAGTGGCAACATGCCAGCCAGCACCGAAAGTGGCAACATGCCAGCCAGCAGTGCGTGCAACCTAACGCGATACGAAGACACCGATACTGAATACGTGCGACCGAGCCGCTGACTGAAAACAAAAACTACCGTATTCCATAACCGACAAAATCGTTCTCCGGTACAACGTTAGAAGATCTAGTGGATGAGCTCCCCACCAGGTCCCAGTAATTGTGCAGAGAAAGTTGATCCTTGGCCGGCACTTTCGCTTCACATACTCAATATGGGATCTCCAGGTGCACTTTGAATCGAACCAGACCCCAAGATATTTAAATGACATAGAATGAGTTATCGGCTTACCCCAAATTTGAAACTTCGGTTGTGCTGGGTTATGCTTCCTAGAAAAAACTATCAACTCAGTTTTCTCCGTAGAAAATTCAATACCTAACTCTAGAGCCCAAGTAGACAAATTGTCTAAGGTATCCTGTAAGGGTCCTTGCAGATCGACCCCATTGGGTCCCGTGACAGACACTACGCCGTCATCTGCAAGTTGTCTCAACGTACAGTTGTCACCTAGACAACCGTCAATGCCTTTGACATAAAAATTATACAACAGGGGGCTTAAACATGATCCCTGGGGGAGACCCATGTAGCTAAATCGAAAAGCTGTAGAGTTTCCATGAGAGATGCTCATATGTTTCTCTGACAGCAAATTGTACAAAAAATTATTCATTAATGGTGAAAAGCCACAAGCGTGGAGTTTATCTGAAAGAACTTCAACAGATACTGAATCAAAAGCCCCCTTTATGTCCAAGAATACAGAAGCCATTTGCTCTTTTTAGCAAAAACTAACTGAATATCTGTGGAAAGCAACGCGAGACAGTCGTTCGTTCCCTTATCCCTACAGAAACCATATTGAGTATCTGAAAGCAGGTTGTTCGTCTCAACCCATTTGTCCAGACGGAAAAGGATCATTTTCTCCAACAACTTTCGAATACAAGATAACATCGCGATGGGTCGATAGGAGTTGTAGTCGGACGCGGGCTTACCAGGTTTTTGAATGGCGATAACTCTCACCCGTCTCCAATCATCCGGTACAATGTTGAGTTCCAGAAACTGACTAAACAAGTTCAACATGCGGCTCTTCGCGACGTTTGGGTGGTTCTTAAGCAAGTTGAACTTCATCCTATCAGCTCCTGGAGCCGTATTGCCACACGAAAGGAGTGTGAGAGAGAACTCTACCATTGAAAAGGGTTGGTTTATCTCATCTATCGAATTCGTGTTTTCGCGAGGAATCATCCGTGCCGGCACAGAATCTGGACAAACTTTTCGCGCGAATTTGAGGATCCAATGGTCCGAGTACTCCTCACTCTCGTTGTTCGTAGTTCGGTTACGCAACCTTTGCGTCGTGTTCCAAAGAGTACTCATCGACGTTTCGCGCGATAGCCCGTTCACGAATGTTCGCCAGTAACCGCGTTTCTTGGCCTTGATGAGGCTCTTAAGTTCACGTTCGAGAGCCGTGTATACTTCGAAGTGCTCAGGTGTTCCACGTCTACGGAAAACTTTAAACGCGTCGGACTTTCTTCGGTAAACCTCGGTGCATTGCTGATCCCACCATGGAGAAGGAGGTTTCCTGTGAGATGACGTCCCTGGAACTGGTCGAGTTTGAGCTTGAAGCGCGCTGTCTAAGATCAGGTTGGAGAGGAAGTTATACTCTTCCAGCGGTGAAAGCCTTTCTACCGTCTTTACGGCTTCATCTACTGCTGTCCTAAACTTTGTCCAATCGATGTGACGGGTAAGATCATACGTGACGTTGACAGATTTCGACGGATTGAACCCTGTGGCAACCGAAATTTTTATGGGCAAATGATCACTACCGTGGGGATCTTTAATCACATTCCATGTGCAATCCAACGATAATGAATTTGAACAAAGTGTGAGGTCTAATCTACTGCCAACTGAGGATGTACCAGCCAAACGTGTTACTTCTCCATTGTTAAGAACTGTCATATTGAAGTTGTCACAGATGTCATGTATTATGGAAGACCGGTTGTCATCGTACAGTTCTCCCCAGCCTGTACCGTGAGAGTTAAAATCTCCCATGACCAACCGCGGAGCAGGAAGAAACGGACAAACATCTGAGAGTTGTTTTCGGGTAATGGAGACTCTTGGAGGATTATAAACGGAAGGAATACAAAGGCTTTTATTTTTAATAACAGCCAGACATGCGACAACTTCAATACCTGGAATAGGAGGAAAATTCATTCTATAGAAGGAGTAGCACTTTTTGATCCCCAAAAGTACTCCCCCTCCACGTGAATCCTCACGATCAAGACGAATAATATTGAAATCATGAATCGGAAGATTGATTACGGAAGAGAGCCATGTTTCACAAAGAGCGAATGCATCACAAATTTCGACAATTCCACTGTAGAACAGTGATCAAATCCCTGACCTCATTTGGAAAATTTTCCATCGAAGGAAATGATAGCTGCAAGGAGGGGCCACTTAATTGTCAACTGCTTCAAAAAAGTCTTCACTTTTGGAAGCATTGCCAAAACAATGCTTTTGAGAGGGTCAGAAATTTCAAGGTACTTGAAGATACCTTCGGCAATGTCATCAAATGAGAACAGCCCACTTGAGGAGGGGGCTTCTGTTCTTAAAATAGGGGCGTCAGGGGTTTTGGATGTCCCCGGGAGAGAGGGAAAGTCCTGGGTGTAGTTAGTACTACGGAAACCAGGAGGAATTGTGTTTTCCTTCTTCCCACCTTTCCTTGAAATGGGCAAGCTGGTCTCGGGCTTCTTTTCAACAGCTTTGCGTGGGCGGACGCGTCTTCGCATCCTTGATGCACCTTCCGGAAAAGTGAACGACGTTCCCTCTTCAGCCGAATCAAAGTCAGACTCGTCATCTGACAGAGGAGCAAAGGGATTTGTATTGGCACTGGGTGATAGTGAGGCTTTTTTCACCATTTCGGCGAAAGATCACCTGGAACGCTGTTTTGGCGAGCGTTCCAATTGTTCCCCACGTTGTTTGTACGCCGGGCACGCCGAGAGAGCATGAGGAGAAGTTCCCTTACAAAAAGCGCATTTTGGTGTGCTGTCTGCGCACGCGCCATCCTCATGTCTCTCGCCACAGGTGGAGCAGCGCGCCTTATTGCCACAATGGGAGGTCGTATGTCTCATCTGCTGGCATTTCTGGCAGATCATGACCCGAGGTACAAGCAACCGCACAGGTAGCCGAAGTTTTCCCAACTCAACGTATTGAGGGAGGGCTGAGCCAGAGAAGGTTACGGGAAACGAGTCTGACGGTGTACACTTTTTTTCACCCTTATTGGTCGACAAGTTGGCGCACATCCAGTATCTTAACTGGTGACAGCAGAGGGTTTTTAAATCGACCAACCCCCCGCTTCAACAGGATCTCAGGGGTCAGACTCGTATCGGTGACCACACCTTCGATTTCAGTACCCCGAGCTGGGATATATACCCGATACTCGAGTGTAAAAAACTGAGAGACAGCAATCTCATTTGCCTGCTTAAGGTTGGACACAACGACCCGAAGTTTATTTGGTCTTACTTTTATTATCTCGGTCACGGCCGAGAATCGCTTCGTCAGATCATCAGAAATCTGACAAACATTCAGAGGTTTCGATTTGGGCTGAAAATAAACAACCCATGGGCCAGTTGAACTGTCTGGATAAGCACGTGATCTGGTAACTCTATGAGCTACCTCATCATTTCGTGCCATAGATGATTCATCTTGCGATAAATCATCCATGGCTCGCTTGTGCGAGCTTATCACGCTCAACCACTAACGTAATTATCTACAATCAATCACAGCTAAACAAACTAAACCTAAAAAAAAACTAAAAAATAAGTACACTCTCACACACACTATCAATCACTCTCCGCACTCACACACACACTACGATGAAAATGAATTCAGAAGGGCGAGAAACAAAAACTTATCTTATATACTACTAAAAAACTTATATGTATCACGGATCTACTGCAGCTGGGCGACGAATATGTGCTGCTGCTGCCGAGCGACGATGAGTGACCGCGTGTACCGTCTAATGCCTTGTTCAGACTACGGAGTTGTAACATGATACAAGACTATCTTGATGACCTTTTTTGTGTTGATAATTTTTATAACACCCTTGTATTATGTTACAACTCTGTAGTCTGAACAAGGCATAAGCGTGGAGCTGAACGATGACGATGATGCTGCTGGTCGGTGGTAGTTGGTGGATGGAAGAATGCACGCTTCACACGATGGGCTGCTGGTATGCGTGCCGTATAGATGCGGAACAATATGGCCTCTCGATCGTGGCAATATTGCTAATTGCAATCAATGAAGTGGTTGCACCACTTATCACACAATGTCCTCTTCTTCAGCAAACCAAGACTGATTTCACTCGCGACGATTTCACTGGCGATCGAGAAAAACTAATACTGAAGACTGTAAACAACTCGTAAAAAGCCTCCAAAGCAACGGAAAGCGGACCGAACGAACTGTACCGTTCGCGTGTTCACTGGGCAATGGATGCTCAATTCTATAAAACATGAAGTTTTACTCAACTCAAAGTTTTTGTTGAATTAGTTAATCAGTTTTATTGGTCCATATTTAAACCAAAATTTTAGTTTAATTGATTCCTATTTCAACTTGGTATAACCACGGACTAATAACGGACATCGGACGGACGATTTATGGTCAACATTTTCAGTGACGTCACACCTGAGATTTGACAGATACTGGTGCCCTTGTGTTCAGAAATTCGTGTCTGAGAAAAAAGGACGGGGAACACGACGGTTATTGCTATCTCTTATACTCGCGCTTAACTTAACCACGGACAAATTACGTGATGGCGCAGGTAAATAAACAGCAGCAGAGGAACAGCGTACGGGAATTGGGATAGCGAATGTGAAAATAATAACACGCGAGAAAACTGCGATTAACAACCTTTATTGAAGCACGAGAAAAATACACGTTTGGACGCGATGAAAACGAAACAGTAGAATGGTGAAAAATAACGATAAACACTCGCCGTCGCCGAGCCCGCCGGCCGAGCTGTATTCTGCTTTCGGGTAGATGGATTCTACCATAGCGCACACCAAGGGGCGTGCTGATGTGGAGCAGTATCAACAGTGCACGCTCAACACTCCTCCTCAATGTGGAACTGCTTCACTGACGGTCTTCGAATCCCAACAGTTCACAACACCTCTTATGTTTCAGCGGACCCAATGATTTTGTGAACACGTCCGCCAGCATATCTTCTGTCGGACAATACTGCACGGCTATCTCCTTAGCAATGCATAGCTCGTACACGAACCGTTGCTTCGTGTCGATATGCTTAGATCGACGACTCTGCCTCTCACTCTGCACGAAGGTCAAACAGGATTGGTTGTCTTCCATTATCGTTGTGGGTCTCATTTTCCTCTCACCGAACTCTCGAACCAGCTGCCTCAGCCAGATGGCCTCTTGGCAGGCCTCGCTAAGCGCCACGTATTCGGCCTCCATGGTCGAAAGTGTAACGCTGGATTGTCTTCTGCTGGCCCAAGAAATGACTCCTCCGGCGAACAGGAATACGAATCCCGAAGTCGACCTTCTTGTCCCCAAATCTCCAGCCCAATCGGAATCGGAGTAGCCGATCAAGTCTTGCCTTGGATCTCCTTCTAACGGTACTACATAGTCGCGAGTTCCCTTCAGATAGCGCAACAGTTGTCTCGTTGCGGTCCAGTCAGCTTCGGTGGGCGAACAGAACTTCCGCCCCAAAATCGCTCTACTCACTACGATGTCTGGTCGAGCCACAACACCCAAGTATAGAAACGCTCCTACCAGGCTCCGGTATCTTGTCACATCTTCCAAAGGTTTGCTTGTATCCTCTACCTTTAGGTAGCCAACGTCCATCGGAGATCTTGTTGGCTTAGCTTCCACCGTACCATACTTCAAGATCAGGTTATCGATGTAGGTTCCCAGACGCAACGTGTACTGACCTCCGACGCGATCTATTTCCAGGCCGAGAAAATGACGCACTTTGCCTAAGCGAGTCATCTGGAACTCCTGCTGCAAACATTGGAAAACCTTGTCGATCTCATCCTTGTCCGTCGATCCGATGAGCAGGTCATCAACATAGACCAACAGGTAAACAGTAGTTGTTGTCGTTTGCTTGATGTAGAGGCAAAAATCCGATTCCGCAGCCTTGAATCCGTATTTCGTCAGGATCTCGTTTAGCTTTCGGTGCCAGCACCTTGCTGACTGCCGCAGGCCGTATATACTGCGTCTCAGCCTACACACCATCTCCTCATTTCTCTTTGTTTCGTACCCAAATGGCTGTCTCATGTACACTTCCTCTTCCAGCGAACCATAGAGATAAGCCGTTTTGACATCGAAATGCTGGACGTTCATCCCTCTGTTGGCCGCTACAGTCAGAAAAATACGCAGAGTGGCATGGCACGTGACCGGCGCAAACGTTTGCTCAAAATCGATGCCAGGGCGTTGGGAGAACCCCTGGGCCACGATTCTTGCCTTGTGCTTTACAACCTCGCCATGCTCGTTCCTCTTCAGGCGATACACCCACTTCGAACCCACAATTTTCCTGCCAGGCGGTAGCTGGACGAGATCCCAGGTTCCGCACTGCTTGTGCGATTCCATTTCGTCGTTCATTGCCTGTTACCAATGCGGGCTCTCCACAGCTTCATGGAAACTTGACCGTTCTTCCATGGTGCAAGCAGCCATCCCAACGTCGTAGTCCAGTACGAAATCATCAAAGCGTCGCGGAACCTTCCCACGCGTTGCCCGACTGGATCGTCGGACGTCCTCAGCAGTGCCGTTCTCCTGATTCGCAGACTCAAAAGAATCTTTGGCGCTCGAATTTTCAGTCTCCAGACGCTCCTCAACCTCCTCCTCCTCGAAGGGTACCTGGTGTTTCTTGCTATCCGCTGCCTGTCGCTTGCTGAGATCCGACGCAACAATCGGTATTTCGACGGAACATGAACCATTACCGCGCTCCAGGAACTTGGCGTCCCGGCTTATGGTGATCAAGTCCGTTTCAGGGTCTAAGAAACGGTAGCCCTTGTGTTCGAGCGAATACCCTACGAACACTAGCTTTGTAGCTTTTCCATCCATCTTGCTGCGCTTAACATCCGGAACATGCACGTAGGCGTGAGAACCAAACACCTTCAGATGATTCCGGCTTGCGTCCCCACCATAGCTCGTGCGGAGTTTTGGGTACAGACCTGGAGGGTAATCGATTCTGCAGGTATGTTGCTGTCAACACAGCTTCACCCCAATAACGCTTGTCGAGTCCGGCGTCCAGCAGCATCCACGTGGCCATTTCGGTAATAGAACGATTCTTCCGTTCGGCAACTCCATTCTGCTGGGGTGGTGAATTGAGGTGTGATACCATTCTCTCTGTAAAACCGGCGAAGTTCTCCGTTGTCGAATTCGCCGCCACCGTCCGAACGAATCACCTTCGGCTTACGGCCAAAAATATTCGCGGTCCAGCGAACATAATCCTTTAAATTGTTCGCAGCTTCACTCTTGTTTCGCAGCAGATACGTGACAGTGAATCTGCTGTAGTCGTCCACGATATGCATCACGTACCGATTGCCGGTCGGCGTCGTGTGCTTCATCGGGCCACACAAGTCTGTGTGCACGATGTCCAACGTGGCAGATGACTTCCGGTCGATTACCGGAGGAAACGGAGCACGGGCGGATTTGCCCTCCAAGCAACACTCGCATACTAATTTTGCAGTCACTAACCTTTACGCCGTTTGCCAGATCCTCTCTGTTGAGGCGCTCGATGGCCGCCCAATCGCGGTGGCCCAATCGACGATGCCACTGATGTTGGCAGTTCACCAAATGATGTGCCTCGTTTACCTTCAACGACGACTCACCGCACTGCAGGTAGTACAAACTGCCACATCGACCACCCATGACAACGACATCACCTGTAGCATCAATCACTCGGCAACTCGTATCGTCGAACATTACCGTCAACTGCTTCTGCGCTAGCTTGCTGACGGATATCAGGCTGGTGGACAGCCCTGGCACGTTTTTCACGTCCGCCATGGTGATCCGGACCGTTTCGTTTTTGGCGTCAACACCAATCAGCATTCCGCTCCCCTCACCGTGTATTTGAACTTTCTTGCCATCGGCTACTGTGATCCAGCCGCCGGGACATTCCCGCAGCTCCTCAAAGAATGCCTTGTCACTGGTCATATGGGCACTTGCCCCGCTATCGATGACCCATGATGAACATTTTGCTCCGACAACGAAAGCTACGCTGCGGCTGTCACCGTGGGCGGCTTTGGCCCCTTCGTGTTATGGCAAACTCTTCGAATTTCCTTCACCTCCTGACCTGGAGGCAAGCAGCTTCCTGCAGTTCCGGCGGAGATGACCGGGCTTCTTGCAGTGGTGGCACACTCGAGTCTCCTTTCCGCTGTTCGACATACTCTCCGTTGACCGCATCGCTTTCTCCGATTTTACCTTGACATCCTCGAGCCGACGATGGTATTCATCCATCAGCTTCGCTTTCACTACGTCCAGGGAGATGTCGTCATCCGACCGTGAATCCAGCGCAGAGACGATGCTGTCAAACGACGGGGGCAAACAGCGGAGCAGCTTGCATATTTGCGTGTCCTTAACCAGGTCCGTTGCAGCAGCGGTGAGGCGATCAAGCGTTTCGTCAATCGACATCAAATGCTGCTCAATGTCACCGTTCTCCGGGAGATTGGTCGAGCAAAGCTTTTTGAGCAAACTTACACGCACGGCTCGGGATGTTTTCTGGTGGTAGCTTCGGAGCGCGTTGAATACTCCTTTTGCGGTGGTTTTTCCTTTCACCAGCGGCAGCTGGCTGTCCTCCAACAAAAGCACCAACGTGGCTCGCGCCTTCCGATCGGTGGCTTTCCACTCGGCGAATTCACCGTCATCCACTTCGTCCTCCTCCGGGGACTCGTCCTCGATGACACGCCACAAGTCTTCCCGACAAAGCAGCATTTCCACTCGCACACACCACGTTTGCCAATTTGTCCCATTCAATTTTGGGATTAAGAACTTGGCATCACTCATTGTTTGTTTTCTTTTAGCGTCCACTTTCAAAGCACTTTTTCTTCGTTCTTTTCGCGGTTAACCTCGCTCCAACCACATACAGTTCACATGGAGCAGAAAAACACTTGGCTGACGCAACCACTTCGACTCTCTTGGCCGGAACACTTTTCGCACTTTCTGTCCCGTTCCAAACCTGGGCCCATAACCTGATGGCGTAGGTAAATAAACAGCAGCAGAGGAACAGCGTACGGGAATTGGGATAGAGAATGTGAAAATAATAACACGCGAGAAAACTGCGATTAACAACCTTTATTGAAGCACGAGAAAAATACACGGACGCGATGAAAACGAAACAGTAGAATGGCGAAAAATAACAGTAAACACTCGCCGTCGCTAGCTGTATTCTGCTTTCGGGTAGATAGATTCTACCATTGCGCACACCAAGGGGCGTGCTGATGTGGAGCGGTATCAACAGTGCACGCTCAACATTACGGACATCGGACGGACGATTTATTTATGACCCACCTGGTCAACATTTTCAGTGTATCAAGTTCCATATAGACTAGAATATTATCATAGACTAACTCTAAGACCAGTAGGTCCCATACAAAAACGATTTTTTTCTTGGCTCAGTCAGTACTAGAACATCGTCCCAAGCTCGGTCCCAAGCTTAATAATGCACCCCTTATAATGAACTCACATGAACACACTCTCAAATACTCTGTCAAAATAACACAGCAAATCAAAACAAAGGCGCAAATATGTATAACAAGGTGCTGGCTTCAAGGTGTAATTCGGACCAAGGGGTTCTACAACAGTGAACCAATTTCAAATCGCTAGTTACATATTGATTGTTGATATTATTATCAGAGAAGTACTAGAAAAACAGCAATGGTCCAAATCACAGTGACGTCACACCTCAGATTTGACAGATACTGGTGCCCTTGTGTTCAGAAATTCGTGTGTGAGAGAAAAGGACGGGGAATACGACGGTTATTGCTATCTCTTATACTCGCGCTTAACTTAACCACGGACAAATTACGGACATCGGACGGACGATTTATTTATGACCCACCTGGTCAACATTTTCAGTGTATCAAGTTCCATATAGACTAGAATATTATTACCAGAGAAGTACTAGAAAAAAAGTGAGGTAAGCTTTTTCCGTGGAATAGTCCATACTGCTTACAAGTGTTGAAGCTTCGCCAACACTGTGCATTTGTCAAAAGCGAGTCAGCCGTTTAGGGCTGTTTGGAAGAAGCGCAAACTGGAAGATCTGGATGCATCGCCGGAGATGGAGGAAATCAAATGAAAGACTTTCTAAAGGTTAGTAGTTTAATTAGTTGAGACATTACTTTTTAGATAAGATCTCAATAATCATTTCACGAACTTTCAGACGAAGTGAGTTAATAAACAACGCGTTCATGTCACGTCCCGTCCACTAAAGAAATCAGCCATCGCGACCGGCATCCGGATGGAATTGATAACGCTGATGCCCCATCATCGGTCCGAATCGAAGATGTAACGTTGGAAACTACTGTGTCAAACGAGATGAGCAAAATGAAGCACTACAATAAGGTAATGCTCTTCGAGGATCGACGCAAGCGAGATCTTTACATATGGCCAAAGTTGGGAAGGGACTGTCAGTTTAGTTCCTGGTTGAAAACATTAACACAATATGGGGAGATAAAGGTAACTATTGTGTCAAGTTTTCTTAATCAATCACATCTGGCCGTAATCAAACAATTTTCGGCTCATGTTATTGGTGTTCCGAATTGCCATCCAAAAAGTCAACCGTTCGTTGATCGTATAACCATTTGCACTTATCTGGACAATCGTATACCGGCATTTTCAGATTCTTACTGTAGACGGTGGTTTTTCCAAAATCTTTTGTTATAAATCCAATCAAAATATTCCCATTTGAGAAAATGCAAATTATCAGAGCTCAGCCAAACATCAACTGTGGATTCGGTAGGCTACCACGAATAAATCGACACAAAATTTTCATTAGGGCCTAACTGACAAACGTAAACAATGGCTTCTTCCGTAAATTTCTCGTGGCACAAAAGTTACCCATGTAAGCCTCCAATTCTTTCGGATAGGTGAACACTTCCTCTTCGAAATGATCGTGGTGGATTGATTAGGCGAGTTTTCAATAACGAGAAATTTAAGGAAGAAGCCATTGTTTACGTTTGTCAGTTAGGCCCTAATGAAAAATTTGTGTCGAAATATCTGCAAGAGCTGACAAGGACTTGAGAGCACCATGATTTTGCCACAATTTTGACAACTTTGCCGATGTAAAGGGTGTCCACGATGAAATTGCCACACACAAAATTGATTTGCAAAATTCGAGTTTTCATCCGATTGCCATCAAATTTTCAGGGATTGAGAAATAACTATTAAACTTCATTTTACCATTTTACTTGTATTTTATTTACAGTCCATACGCAAATGCCCGCACCTTGGCCTTAACCCCGGCCATAAGATTCTGCACAACCTGTGAATCAACCGTTTTTTGCATGTAAACCCATACTTTCTTCAGTTCCTCGACTGTCTTCACTACCTTGGGTCGTTTAAGAAGGTGCTGCTTCATAATCGCCCAGTACTTCTCGATGGGGCAGAGCTCCGGAGTGTTGGGAGGGTTGAACATTTTCGGCACGAAATTGACCTTATTGTCCGCATACCACTTCAGCACGTCCTTGGAGTAGTGGCATGAGGCCAAATCCGGCCATAAGATTGTTGGGACGTTGTGGGCCTTCAGGAGAGGAAGCAGCCGCTTCTGGAGGCACTCTTTTATGTACACCTGTCCGTTCATCGTGTCCTGGGTCACGAAAGGTGCACTCCGCTTCCCGCACGTGCAGATGGCTTGCCAAACCAGGAATTTCTTCGCAAATTTGGACATCTTCTGAGTGCGGACATGCTCCGGAACGCTGAACTTATCCTTGGCCGTGAAAAACAGGTTGCCGGGGATCTGTTTGAAGTCGGCCTTCACATATGTTTCGTCGTCCTTGATGCAGAATTCAACTTTCGTCAGCATGTTGAGGTACAACTTCCTGGCACGGGTTTTGGCGGACTTGTTCTGCTTCTCGTCGCGATTAGGGGCCTTTTGTACCTTGAACGTTCGAAGCCCAGACTTAGTTTTGGCCTTCTGGACAAAATTTCGGCTTAGGTGCAGCTTCTTAGCCATATCCCGAACGGAGGCGTTCGGATTTCGGTTGAAGGCCCCAACTACGGTTGTGATTTTTGGTGTTGTACTTTTTCCTTCACTTCTGGGCTTCCGATCGGTGGTCAACCGTTCCTCGAACCGCTTAATCACTCGCGACACCGTGGAATTCGCGATTCCCAACGTTTTAGCGATGGAACGATGCGAGAGATCCTTGTTCTCGTGATGAATGCGCAAGATTTTATCACGCACGAGTTGTTCTTTCGACTCCATTTCCGCGAGTTTTGATCACAGGACTTTAAAACTTGCTGGATGTAAATAATGCACTATGAACTAAATCCATCCAAATTTTCATTAAATTCTACTCAACGGTTAAAAAGTTAGAGCGATTTCATAGTGTGGCAATTTCATCATGGACACCCTTTACCCTTAGGTGATGCAGATGGCCAAACCAAAGGAGCTGGAAGAGCAAGCGGAGCGGTGGAAGAAGAACACAAGGCCATCGACGAAACTCACAAGCGAATGAAGAAGGACGGGATAGAAAAGTGGCTCCGACAAAAAAGTTGGTAAAGATATCACCAAATAGGAAAAGAAGCAAAAGGCAGTTTAAAGACAAAAAAAGGGTAAGAATAAGCAGGATAACGGCGATAGTGGTTGAAGTTATTCCTAGCTGGTTCAACAATTTTCAATGTAAAATAATAAAACATTCATCAAAAACAACCATTGTTTTGTAACGCAATCAGTATAAAACAAAATCTGTTTCAGCTTCCCACGATAAAGGCAGTCAATTTATTGAAAATCATATGTTCGTTGTACTCCTGGATGAATAATACATTTCAATACTACTTTTGGTAAAAACCGTGCTTTTACCCAGCTTCTAGTCCAAGTTGACCTTGTAATATCGAAAATAACCTACTACACGGCACTTTGACAGTACTAGAAGCCGGTTCTCTAGTACGATAGTGATCCATAATTTTTTTAATGTTTCTTCGGCATAACTTGTTGCCAAGGTTCTCTTTGTTTGACCTCAAACAAAGGTTGACGAGGTCAAACAAAGAGAACCTTAGCAACAAGGTTCAAGGAGCATCTAGCGGAGGTGACTAAGGCTGTCAAACAGAACGAGAAAGGAATTTCACATAACTTCAAATCAACAGTCGCAGAACACATCTTCACGGAAAATCACGACATAACGACGAATGACATCACAATATTACGGACTACATCAACACCCTGGAAATTAGACGTCACAGAAAGCTTAGAAATAAACAAACAACAGAACACAAATCTACTAAACAAAGACCAAGGCAACGGTTACACATGGCTCTTCAACTTAATACCCAAACGACATCAAACCCAACGAAGCGGAGCACCCGCTGCTACACAATAAGAAGGTTAGGTATAGATGAAAAAAAAGTGAGGTAGATATTAAGTACACTTGTTTTTGACTCAGGATATATATAAACAAAATAACAATAAGATAGGTATAAACAACATAATGATAGGTAAACGTTTTGTATTTAGAAAATAGTATATATACGGCAGGTGACGAAGGTTTTCTTTAAGTCGAGTTATAAGTACGAGACACTGAAGAAGTCTGCACATTGTAGACGAAATACGCGTATCTGTCGAAGATAAGCAAAGGTAGTTGGAATTAAATGGAAGATACTAATTTTTCTTCTAATTTCTAGTTACAGGTATTCTACTAAACAGCTCAAACCCTCTAGGATTGTGCATGATAGTTATGTCAGCGGCAGCTGATTTTATTTACAAATCCAACTGGAACCTGTATACTTGTACCCATTTGTCCACCCCACTGGTGGGGAACTGCATAATGTGTAACTTTTCTGGCTCCCATCGTGCTGATCCGGAGAACCGAGTGACAACGGGAAATTTAATTTTCAAAGCAACAAATTCAAGTTGATCCCAAGGCGAAACTATGAGGTTTTGTGCCGACGACGATGAACGAATGGTTGAAACGTTTATGTTTTGAGCAATAACTGATCCTTACCTATGCCAGGCAATCCAGTTGTGCCCTCAGTACCATTGTGATTCGAGCTATCAAGTCCAAATAGAGAATAAAATTTATTGGAGAAAAGCAATGGTCCATACTGATACTTTCATCTGAGGATGAGGTGAATTAGTATCCAACATGAAATTTCTTCGAAATGGGATTTTATACTATTGTACAAAATATTGTATTTTAGGAAATTTTGTCCACGAATAGAGTTTATTGGACCAAAACTATTTAAGTAGTGTGGTGAACACCTAACTTTTGTTGCATTATCAGTATTGATAGATTAGCACATATTACTCGTATTGTTCATCAATAAGTACTTTAGTTACCCACATTCCAAACATATCACTACAATAGGTTTGAATAATGTTTGTTTATCCGAGATATTGTACAGAAAAGTCGGTGAATATGTTCTCCAATCAAATAATTCTGAATATCGGCCCTAATGATAATGATGTAACGAGAGAACAAATTTGTCCAAAGGTATTAAGACACATACTTACCAAAATAAATATCCAAGTAAAATCCAACCTTGCTGAGGATTTTCTAAGAATTTATGGATCCAAAGCGAATAAATTTTATTGTTCAAAGGTCCTTATTAACTCTGTGCTGACAGTAAACTACAATTATTTTTCACGTGTGACAACATTTAAAGTAGTTATTTCCCAGAAACTGCTAATTAATTTAGGCACACCGGACGAACAAAATGAAATAATAAATAGTAGGGAAGCGGAACCTATCTTGAGCTCAATAAGCGGACCTCCAGTGGAAATCGGTGAATATGCACTGAATACCGAACACTGAGTTCACAAGTTATTCACAATTTATTCGTCCACTTAGCGTTAATCGTTTAGCAACACACAAAACATTCGATTCTGATCATTTTCTTCCAATTTAATACGGAAAAGTTGCCACTACTATGTACCTATATTAATAATATCACGAAAAACATTAATCCCTTCTGTGTACATATGTTAATCGTACTGATTTTAATCAAGAAAAAAATACAAACAAGTCTACGCTCTTCACTACTACACCCAAAAATGAAGTAGATCATTTGACAGCACTTCACGTGTGTTGGGTTGCATGCATATGACCAAGACAAAATGAAAGGGTTTGTTTATTATTCTTCCATGAAAATATTGACAACAAGGCTCACCATAACGTTTGGCATGAATGCTCTATGAATGATTGAACACGCACGCTAGCGTTGATGTGTTTGCTATACAGTATATGAGCAGTGCAACTTCAAGCGATTACGTCGATTGTAAACACGGTTCAGAATAGGTACAAGCGTATTTAAATTATTGTGAAAATTAATCCCATAGTTTTCTAGTATTTTATCACGTATTCGTAGATTCTCCGGTGGCTAGTGTAATAAGTGAAGTGTGATTTTTATGGTTTGTGCAATAACGCAACGAAAATGTGTGAGGATATAGTGCAATTAAAGAGAAAACTTGGAGTCTGGCTCGAGTATGTTCGCTACTACGGTTAGATAAATACGACGAATTTGTAGTGCAAAGGTAAGAAATTGTGTTGAAAATCTGACTGCTCATTATTTTTACGAAATTTAAGTCTCCGAAACGTTTTTGTAGCTCTTAATTATATTCAAGACCTAATATTATTTGCCAGGATTGTATATTCTTGGTTCCTGCATACATTAATTGGAGAAATTAAACATTTTTTTACGTTTGAAGTTGGATGGCTGCAGAATGTGATGGATATATGTACTATGGTGAGAATAGGTTCCGTTTCCCTAAATGTTCATTCACGAGCTCCCAAAGGAATAGATGAAAATATAAAAGTTATTAATCAGAAATACTTTTTTCCCCGACTGAAATTTAAAGTTAGAAAATACGTCGTATTATGTAGAATTTGTAACTCTACCAAATACGAACGTTATCCTTTTGAATCAAAACTGGCTCGCACCCTGATTCCAACTAAACCATTAGATATTGTACATCTCGATATTTTCTTGTTGACAAGTTGTCTAAATTTGGCATCCTAATTCCTATTAAGCATATCTTGGTGACGATTTTCTTGATTAAATTATTGAACAACCGTTATAACATGTTATATCTACAGAGTTATAACATGTTGTAACGGTTATCAAATAATTTCAACAAGAAATTCATCATCAAGATAGGCTTATAACATGTTATAACTGCTCAGTCTGCCCCAGGATCTGCCCAGTGTTTAAGTCTAGAGATGTATATCCGGATATCCGTTTAGCATTGACGAAAATGTTAGCGAAAATGGACTTTTGAAGATCGTAGTATGTGATAATGAACCCACTATAACAGCAATTTAAGTGAGAAGCATGCTCGAGGATCTAGAAGTCAAAAGCAAAACAAAAGATTAACAAAAGAGAATCGTCCGTATTAAATTGCAAAGGATAGTACCAAAACTTTCGAAAATAACAAAGAAAGGAAGATCCGCACATAAAAAATCAGGACACGCAGAAAATAATATTTTTTTTGTGTGACATAAATCGTGATGCATCTTAAATCGTGTATTTTTCTAGATGCATTTGAAATCGTGTATTTTTCAAATTGTTGTCCTATGCTCAAGCACGAATTTATCACGACACGAAGGGCTACAACACATAACGACTGGATTCCTATCCTTCTTCGTCGTCTTGATTATCGGGGTGATAATCATAGTCCTGAAACAGAAACCTGGCTACCCAGTAAAGGTAAATCATCCAGGTAACACCGAAGAAGTTTCTTCTTCCATACTTACAGGTTATATTTCCAAGCATGTCAAGTTATAAAACGTATCTCCTGTCACACCTGAAGACAAGCGCGTGACCCCAAAACCTCAACTACATCTTGCGTTTTGAATATGCCTATATTGCTACATCGGCATAGACCAGGCTCTTAGTCCGTACGAGGAGACCAACAATCGTCAGATTCACTAGCAGAGCGCCGCTTCATCATTTCCATTGTCTTATCCAAAATATCACAATAAACATCAGCAACATACATCGCCTACATCTGGAATGCGATGCCACCCGGTGCACATAACCAGCATTTTTCTCGATCGAACGTATGCATCGAGAACGACGACGACGGATTGGAGTTTCAGCAGAACGTGACACAGCCGCGTGTCTTGGTAAGGACCATAGATCTAGTTTAGTTTTAATGAAGAGGAAATAAAATCAATCTTGTATTAGTAGTTCAGTTGAATAGTTGTTCTTTTTAAAAATATATCCGAAATCCGAATGATGTGAAAGATTGTTCTCGCGTAAAGTAGAAGTTTGACGGTACGTAGCGTTTCGGTTGAGTCACTGTTCCCGGCAACGATGGACTCATCCGAGTCGTCCACATCAGCACCGTGCATCATAGTTTCAGGCATTTGACGTGCGCACAAAACTTACCACAACCATCAAGATCAAGAAATCTATTCCATCTTATACGTCCACATCCGCAGATCGATGTTTATCGAGTTCCGACCATCCGTTTGAGAAATAATACAGGAGATAAAATCATTGCTTTAAAATGAATAAGTGCGTAATATTATCAGTTACTGATAATTTTGCTGTTGGTTTGTTTTGTTGCTTTTTGCTACTGCTACTGTTAGCTCATCAGCGGTTGACTTTGTTTTGACAAAAAAACAACGTTGCCGGAGTTGAAAAAAACAATATGTTCGGTTGGGTCACTAGATTTTGGTAGCAGCTCTTTTTAGGTTTTCAGCAGCTCAAAACTGTAAGAATTAGTTTATTTACCAATTGATCGTAAATACAATTGATTCTTAAATTACATGAATAGCTTCCTTCTCCAAACTAATTTCTCCTCTTCTTTCTAGCTTCTGTACCTTTTCCTCACTATTACCAAGTTTTCTTGCTTTCCGCTCTATTTCCGCTTTAGATATATAGACAAATTAGTATTAATTCTCTCTTTAACATACATATAGCTACTTACTGCTTGATGCAGTGGAACCTATTTAAAACAAACTTGTTTCCAACTGCTATCGTTCAACTAATGTTAGCTGTAGACTCTACTGGCGACAACCTGCAGTGCTTCGCCACACAACGGATTGAAATTATAATAATATTCACATTCTATTCATCAGCTGATATAACTGACGTTTAAATTTATATTATTAAGGTGACCAAACTTCGATCATCTCCTCGTGTTAGTTTGGTTGAACCGTGTTGCCAGTAGGCGGTACCTCAACAGCCCCTCCCCGTAACTCTTGCGCAGACGTCTTTACGCCAGAGTTCACCGATCGAATATCTGGTACCGCCAGCTTTGCCACTGGGCGACGGTACAAACCTTTCGTGGTATGAATCATCGCCTGTCTTACACGTCCATCCGAACTTCGAATCAACTCCTGCACAATTCCTCGGACCCAAATTTTTCGGTTGTTTTCGTCAGCTATAAAGACGACGTCTCCCTCAACGAGTGGTTCCGAATCCGCATGCCATTTTGACCGCTTGTTGATAGACGGAAGATACTCCTCCAACCAGCGCTTCCACATCTTGTCTGCTAACTGCTGGGACCGCTTGTAGTTGTCACGTAGAGCTTCAGCAGCTCCAGCCTTCGATCTGAACACATCACTGCCAGTTGACGGAAGCCCACGAATGAAGTGGTTCGGAGTTAGCGACTCAATTTCTGCCGACTCTTGAGGGATGTACGTTAGTGGACGCGTGTTAATCATATCTTCCGCATCTGCCAACGTTGTCAGTAGAATCTCGTCTGTTAATTTCCGCCCGTCTTCGAACACTTTCATCGCCTCTTTTACTGATCGAACGAGCCTCTCCCATGCTCCACCCATGTGTGGTGCAGCAGGTGGATTAAAGTTCCACTTAGTTCTGGCATCAGTAAAAGTATCACTACAATCTTCACCGATCTTACCGATGACTTCTTTGCATGCTCCGACGAAATTTGTTCCGTTGTCGGAGAAAAACTCTATCGGCATGCCACGCCGGCATGCGAAGCGACGGATTGCCATCACGCAGCTTTGTGAAGACAAACTGTGTACAACCTCTAAGTGTACGGCTCTGGTTGTCAAGCAGGTAAACAACGAAACCCAACGCTTTTCTGTGCGACGGCCTACTGTGATCATTAGTGGACCAAAGTAGTCCACTCCGGTGAAGCTAAATGGACGCAAATTCGGGGTTAGACGTTGGACAGGAAGCGGAGCCATTCGAGGAACTGTAGGGCGACATTTATGGACTTTGCACCATGCGCATTCTTGCATCACCTTCTTCAGTTGAGCTCTGATGTGTGGAATGTAGAACCTCTGCCTCAATTCATTTACCACCGTTTCTCTATTTGCATGGCCAAATTTCTGATGATAGTGTTCCAACAACTTATTTGTGATCGGATGCTTCTTAGATAGAACGATCGGAAATCGCACTTCAAATGGTAGATGTTTGGCTTCGACTGTTCGTCCCTCGTGACGAAGTATGCCAAACTCGTCGATAACAGGTGTAAGCTTATAGAGGTCACTGCTTTTATCTGCCTTCGGCAGGTCCTTTCCATTAGAGCCTTGTTGAAGAGTCTTGATTTCGACTGGGAACCGCTCACCTTGTGCTATTTTCCAAAGAAAACGTTCGGCTTCTTGAAACTCTTCCCTTTTCAATGCTTGTTTTTTAAATGGAACCAATCGCCTGACTAAACTGCTAATTTTGATGGTTGCCGGAAGTATTTCAATCAGCTTGCCCTGTTGTTTTCTACGAAGATTTGTTAAGAAACGTAGCATGCACGCCACTGTTCTTACTAAGACATTCCATTTAGAGAATCTCGTCACATCTAAAATCGGCTGAGCAAACTTTATGTCGTGGAACAGAAACGCCGTTCGAAGGTCTTCACTAACATTCGGTTTGATATCCGGCTGGACCGGCCACATCTCTTCCACCTGATACAAAAACGATGGGCCCTTAAACCATCGACTTTCAGGCTCTAGTATCGGTCCGTTGTTCCATTTTGTGACTTTGTCTGCTACATTAAGCCGTGTCGGTACCCAGCGACAATCGGAAGCCATAGTACGATTTAAAATGTCACCTACCCGAAGTGCGGTAAAAATTCTGTAACGCCACAAATCGGATCTAATCCAAGAATGGACCGTACGTGAGTCAGTCCATAGGTATACCTTTCGTATTCCTATGTTGTGGTTTTCCTTAATTGTGTCTACCATTCTGGCCCCAAGTACGGCCGCCATCAACTCTAACCGTGGAATAGTACAAGGCTTCAATGGTGCCACCTTTGATTTCGCTTGCACCAGTGAACATCTGGGAATTCCGCCAGCCATAATCCGAAAGTACGCTACACAGCCATAAGCGCACTCACTGGCATCCGTGAAAACGTGCAATTGCAGTGAATCGTAATTTAGTAAAAGGCCATCACCGAAATGGTAACGAGGAACTTTGACCGTTTCTACAACTGACAGATCACTGATCCACAGTGCCCATTTTCGTGCTGATTCAGCGTCTATTACTTCATCCCACTCTCACCCTGTTCTCCACAGGCTTTGAGTTAGGATTTTTCCGTGTATCGTAAATGGCGCCAGAGGTCCTAGCGGATCAAACAAGCTCATAACGCAGCTTAGCACGACTCGCTTGGAAGGTATTTTGCTTTCGAATAGATACGGTAGCAGATCGTCCCTTATTTTGGTAGAGAACTTGAACACATCTTCAGCTGGGCTCCAAATAATACCCAGAACCCGTTCTGTGTCGGTTGATTTGTCTCTGTTAAAATGTACTGCTTCATTCCTCTCTGTTTCGCCTAGGTGCTGCAGGAACGCCTCGGAATTAGATACCCAGTTTCTTATTTCGAAGCCAGCCTTGGAATGTATGAACCGGACTTCACTAGCTCGCTGAACTGCCTCTTCGATGGTGTGCATACTGTCGAAATAGTCATCCACGTAGTGTTTCTTAACAACCGCAATTGACGCTTCTGGATATATTAGCTCCCACTGCTTGGCGTTACTATCCTTTATATACATCGCTTGGCTGGGGGAACATGTTGCGCCAAATATAGCACAATCCATTACATAAACCTGTCCGGAGAAAAGGAATCGTTGTGCTTGCCTGTCCTCTGGCCGAATCTGCACCTGGTGAAACATCTCTCGGATGTCACCGCCGAACCCAATACGATGTTCGCGAAATTGGCAGATCACTGATGGGAGGGACGTAAGGAAATCCGGACCTTTTAGCAACTGCGAGTTAAGTGAAACTCCTTGCACAGTAGCCGCAGCGTCCCACACTAAGCGAACTTTGTTGGGCTTCTTCGGATTAAGAACTACACCTAACGGCAAATACCATACCTTTTTGGGATCGACACCCGTCAACTCTTCTTCCGTAGCTTTGTGGCAGTAGCCCTTACGCTGATATTCCATGATCTGACTTTCAACATTCCTTTTTAATTCCGGTTTCTTAAAGAGCCTTCTCTCCAAACATTTCATCCGTCGTTGTGCCATCGAGTAGCTGTCCGGAAACACTTGATCATCCTCTTTCCATAGCAGTCCCGTTTGGAACCGGTCACCTAATTTAACGGTCGTATTCTCCATAATACTTCGGGCTCGTTGATCTTCACTTGACTCCGGTAGCAAATACACTGAAACACCGGCATCCTCCAAAGCGTAATGGGTTCGTAACAGGTCATGTAGTTCCTGATTGGATACGCCATCACACGAATGATAACCAACATAAGGACTCGTTACTTCATCGGGAATTCGCGATCCGTAGACCGTCCATCCAAGCTTTGACCTTACAGCAATTGGCTCTCCTGGCTTGCCGACTCGTGACTCTAGTGGAGCGAACAGATGAAGATGCTTTAGACCAATGAGAATCTTCGGTGGCTCTCTCTCATAGTCCACCACCGGTAGATTTTGAAGATGTCGGTACTGATTGGCTATTTCCGCATACCGCAATGTTTGTTCCGGGAGCTTCAGCGATTGCACCGTATGAACATTATGGATCACGTACTTCTCCCTCGATCCACGTGCAGAAAACGTTAATTGAAGCTGCTGTGACTCTCTTTCAAGTCTAGTCATACCGGCCGTCCACGTTACCCGGAGTGGTAAAGTTCGACCTTTTATTTTCAGCCGGTCCGTTAGCGAACTTTCCACCAATGTGTACGACGATCCTTCGTCCAAAACTGCAAGTGTGTTGATTGCATGTATGCCGTTGAAGATGGTCACCGCTACCATACGAAACATTACCGGCTGACCCAATCCGACCTGATTATGAGTGTTACAGTTGGAACGAAGTACGGATTGTGGCTGATGCAGAAGCGTATTGTGTCGTTTCCCACAGTATTCCACCTTACACATGATATTGAGCTTGCACTTTGATTTACCGTGATCGTTGAGGCATATCCGACATAGCTCCCATTCCTTAACGGCTTTCAATCGATCGGTGGGCTCCAGCTTCCGAAACTCTGAACAATTTCGAACACGGTGATCAGCTCTGTCACACATCGGGCACGGCGTTCTTTTTTCGTGCTGTTTTTCCTCATTCCTCATATTACTACCTGTGTTTGCAACGGCACTGTTGTATGAACGAAGCCCTCGTACCCTTCTTTGTTGGCCTTTCCCTTCTTATACGATCGATTGTCCTGTGGCATTCGAGACGTTCCCGATGGATCGCTGAAAAGTGTTGCTTCACTAGCATCTCTCACTATTTCCGACAGGAAATCGGCTAAGGTGCGAAGTGTCACACCCTCTACCTGTCTTTCGTACCGTACCCATTCCATTTTCGTGCTAGCCGGTAGTATCTCCACTAACTCTTGGATCAGCATCGGATTCACCAAATGGTCTCTCAAATTTGTCGCCTCTAGATGATCGGCTAACTGCTGCACAACCATACCATAATTGATGAAACTATTCAAACGGTCTGCCTTTGGCGATTCTGCCTTTCGCACCTTGGTAAATAACATATTCAGCAGCTGTTCTGGTCGGCCATATAACATTCGAAGTGAGCTGATGATATTCGGCACAGCATTTGGCAAAAGTAGTCGACTCCGAACTGCTTCCAATTCAGCTGTCCTTTCAGACATTCTTGTAGACGCGCTAAATTCTCAACATTGGAGAATCCACAGGCCTCGTTTGCCGTCTCGTAACTCGAGATAAACATCGGCCAATCTTCTGAGTGACCGGTGAATATCGGCAACTTCTTAGCAAGAAACTGTCTAGCTGATAGTTGTGCTCTTGATGGCATCGCCGAGGGCATCGCTGGTTGTACATTATATGCAGCAACTATGACGTCTTCCTCATCGTCTAACAAGATATCTGCTTCTGGGATGATTTCGGGTTCAAATGTATGTTCCTTCTGTAGCAACGGTGGCAGATTATTGTCGGCTCTCTTCGGCGTAGAGTGCTTAGTGTATGTACCGCGGTAGTCTATCTGCTGTACCGATGGTTCCGTTTCAGCTACCGAGGACACTTTCGACACTAAACTTGGTCCTGAGTTTTGTGGCTCACAAATTGCTTTTCTCTGCATGGAACCTCCCGTGTGTCGTATTCGCAACTGATCCAAATTGTTTTGAAGTTCGTCGCGCATCGCTTGTTGTTTTTTACGAAAAGCCTCTTCTTCAACAATTGCTCTCTGTATTTGCTCCTTTTCAAATTCTAGCTCGATTTGCCGTTTTTCGCGTTCCATTTGTTGCCTTTGCTCGGCCAGCTCACGCTGCACCTCTAGTCGCCGACGGTGCACTTTCTTTTCTAACTCCATTCTACGCATTTGTTTTTTCCGATTTTCTTCGATTCGTTTCAGTTCTCGCTCGAGCTCTTCAATACCAGACATCTCTGCATCCGGACCTTCCACTGCCTTTGAATTTCCCCCAACTACTGTATCTGGCTTCAGAACTTCTTTCTGGTGAGCAGCTGGCTTTATTTTACCACTGTCTTCTGCTGCAACCAAAGACTTTCCATTGCAGTTTATGCACGTCCACGAAACGTCTTTTACATCGGCGGAAACTCCAACGCACTTAAAGTGGAACCATTGAGAGCAGTTGTCACACCCCACCATACCAACGTCATCCTGATCCGGACCCTTACAAATAGCACAGTTGCAATCAATCATCTCGGTATTGTTGAGGTTAGTTCCTTGAATATTCATTTTTGAGATTGTTCGGTTGGGTCACTAGATTTTGGTAGCAGCTCTTTTTAGGTTTTCAGCAGCTCAAAACTTTAAGAATTAGTTTATTTACCAATTGATCGTAAATACAATTGATTCTTAAATTACATGAATAGCTTCCTTCTCCAAACTAATTTCTCCTCTTCTTTCTAGCTTCTGTACCTTTTCCTCACTATTACCAAGTTTTCTTGCTTTCCGCTCTATTTCCGCTTTAGATATATAGACAAATTAGTATTAATTCTCTCTTTAACATACATATAGCTACTTACTGCTTGATGCAGTGGAACCTATTTAAAACAAACTTGTTTCCAACTGCTATCGTTCAACTGATGTTAGCTGTAGACTCTACTGGCGACAACCTGCAGTGCTTCGCCACACAACGGATTGAAATAATAATAATAATTATTAGATAGTAACTTTGTTTTCAATTTTTCTATTCATCTATTCATCTATTCATTCTATTCATCAGCTGATATAACTGACGTTTAAATTTATATTATTAAGGTGACCAAACTTCGATCATCTCCTTGTGTTAGTTTGGTTGAACCGTGTTGCCAGTAGGCGGTACCTCAACACAATACATGAAAGCAGTGTTGCTGTTTTTTAGTACTTCTCTGATAATAATATAATACACGGTTGTACGTGAAAACCCATTAATGGGTAAAAACACACCCATTTTCATATAGCTCTCCTATCTGTCACAAAATGGGGGAATTTCTCAATCACACAATTGGTAAAAAAAATACCCATTAGAGGAAACCTCATACAATTAAAAAATGGGTGAAAAAAAGTTCAAAGTTGGTGGAAACATGAACATGGAGGAATTAAAAAACGAACTTAGAAAGAAGTTGATCGCAGATTCATACGGGAAGCTGGAGGGTAAGAATTTTAATTATTCGAAACATTGTTTCATGTAAACAGCCAAATAACGTGGATCTGGAAGCTCGATTGGAGGATTTATTGATGGATGATTCCATAAGTATACCAGAAAAGGCATGAATAAAACAAATACAAGTATTGTATGTTTTTTTTATTACATTTATTGATTAAGTACCATGAAAACCATGAATTTATAATATACCAAACCAAATATATCTGCATGCAAAAATGAGTAATTTTTTACCCATTATGGGAAAACCTGGCTTCTTTGCAATGGGTGAATAAATACCCATTTTCTGACATACACTGCTTTTACCCATTAATGGGTAAATCGGGTTTACCCATTAAATGGGGAGAGGCACTTCTAGCGAAAATGGGTGTTTTTTCACCCATCAATGGGTTTTTGCAAACGACCGTGTAGTATATATGGAACTTGATACCAGCGTTGCCAGGTGGATTTATACAATATCAGTATTGCTTATTAAAAAATATCGGTATTTATCGGTATAAAGTTAAATTCTGATTTTTTGAACTGTTATATAATTTTGATATAAGATTACAATATATTTTGGCGATCATTTTTCTTCTATTTTCAAATTGTATATGTATAAGTTTGACGTAAACATAAAAAATAAAATATAAAATGCATTAGCCATTTTTATATATGTACCATCTCGAGGTTGAATATGTATACTTTGAATAAATATACTTTACAATATATATTTTTTGGAATACACATTTCTTAAGATGTTATTAAGATAACAAAAATCCTGTATAGCGATAAGGTTTTTGAGCCTACTCCCGTTGTGCTAAGCACTTCGCTAAGCACATCCCTTATTTTTTTTTAAATAGATTTTAACACAAAAACGGATTAATTCTAGTGTATACAGCTTCAAATTTTATAAATTTTTCCATACATACCACTGGATTTGTTAGTCACGAAAAGCTAAGATATGATCGATTATTCAACACTGCTTCTTGAGCGCATAGTGTATTTGATATTTTAGATTTTTTACTTGATAGAACGAAAATAGGCGACTACGAAGAAATAGCGCTCTACCCTATCAATAAACTGATAATTTCTTTTGAAAATCCCATATTAAGGTCGGTATCGTGTTCGAAAGAAATTTCTTTTTCTATTCCAAACCCATGTTAAATTCCGTTTACTGAAACGGAAAAGTAAAGAATCGCAAAGGAATTTCTGCAGCAGTATCCACCTGAAAAGAACGAAAAATAAAAATGGAATTTGTAAGGTTTCCACGCAAACTAATGGGAGCTGTCACTTTTACTTTCGGAAAAATGTTCCGCTCGATTATTCCGTAAGTGAAGGTGACATTTCGTTCCATTCAGATCAATTGTCAAATTTCCGCTTGGTAATATTGAACAAAATTACGTAACCTCTTTACTTTTCAGGTCGATACTGGCCTTTAAAAATCATAAATGTATAAAGTATTGTTGCTTGTTAATGTAGGACTGATGAGTTTATTTTGCTTAAAATTACAACCTGTCTTCATTTGTTAACACATTTAATATCATTTTTTTAAATTAAACTCGATAGTTTTATCACAGACATACAACCATAACACTCCAAATTTGTTCATCGTACGTCCATTTAAGACTAATTCAAATGTTTCTCGCGTTGAGTTTCGAACGGGCGAACTGCATATAGCGATTTCTCTTCTTTGATCCGAAAATAATTGATAACTACAGGTAAACGAGTTGGCATATCCGTTGCGATAAAGGATAACTCCGTCTTGCAGGGTAAATACTGAAACTAACTTTGACTAAGATATTAGTCAAAAATCGACTAAGAGAAATTGATCAATGCAATTACCTCCGTATGAAACTCAAAGCGATGTTTGATAGTTGGCATTTAATTCCCTTGCGTTTGACGTATAAGAAATGTTAAATGTATTGTGGCTATCTGTGGTTTTATTAAATGATACGAAAATAGATGCCATTGGCTAAAGGATAATGTTGAAACTCAAGACTAATGAAATGTTATGTGTGACTGAATGAACTGAATATCATCGTTACTTACTTTTTTTTCGCTTAAAGCTTTTTTATTCTATTATTTTGTTTTTTTTTTATTTTTTCAAATCTGGTGCAGTTCTAATTTAGAAAATATTTTCTGAAAAATAATTAATTAGGGGTAAGAAATCTAAAATAACACGCTGATGAATAATAAACCATATATAATGTTGAAATAACTTTCATAAAAAAACGGTATTTATCGGTATAAAAAGTTGGAAATCGGTATTTTCAGAGCCCTTGTCGGTATATCGGTATTGAGAATAAAAATCGGTATAAATACCGATAAATCGGTATACCTGGCAACGCTGCTTGATACACTGAAAATGTTGACCAGGTGCGTCAAGAATAAATCGTCTGTCCGATGTCCGTAATTAGTCCGTGCTATAAATTCGTTTGATTTTACCATGCCTGCGATTAGATCAACCATGGTGTGGTTGATATGAGGTCTGTCAAATATACAACAAACGTTCAAGGTTTTACCATAGACTAACTCTAAGACCAGTAGGTCCCATACAAAAACGATTTTTTTCTTGGCTCAGTCAGTACTAGCACATTGGTCCCGAGCTAGGTCCCATGCTTAATAATGCGCCCCTAATAATTAACTCACACGAACACACTCTCAAATATTCTGTCAAAATAACACAGCTAATCAAAACAAAGGCGCAAATATGTACAGCAAGGTGCTTACTTCAAGGTGTATTTCGGACCAAGGGGTTCTACAACAGTGAACCAATTTGAAATTGCTAGTTGCATATTGATTGTTGGTTTTAACATAAACGTAGTAAATTTGACTGAAATTTCATGGTAGTTTTAAAGATAGGCGTAGTTGGGTAAAATGGTAGTTTCTACTTCAAGATTTTTTCCCGTGTAGTGAAGTACTAGAGTACTAGTCCATAGATCATTGCACCGAATGTATTAACCTCACTTTTTTGACAGTTCAACGAGCTTGTTTACAAGGTGTTAGAATTTGAACCGCTCAAACGAAATTTTTCATTGGCTTTTTCCGGATTCTGTACGATCAGATACAGGAAATGATGTAAAAATAAGCACAGGTGTCTGTTTTGCGGCAAGTTTACTTCAATCGCAACAAATTCTGAGCACAAAATCTCAAACCGATCTTTCTGAAAATATACTAAGTCCACGTAAACAAACTCCCTGAACTGTCAAAACTGCATTGATGACGACTTCTTCGTTGATTCGTTGATAATCTGTTTTATAAATAAACATGTTTATACAGACACTAGAAAAACCAAGGCAGAGGCAACAATATGGCAGCTATGAAATGTGCGCTCATACATATATTTTATTAAAACAATAAATTAACCATTTTAGTTTAAAACGACGTTTAAAATAAGTATGATTGTTTTAAATCAAATATTATTTAAACGAATACCAAACAGCGGTGATTACTTTCAATAATTTGATTGGTTTGATTTAAATTAAATTTTAAATTGATTTGGAACATTTTCATGAATTGAAACAAATAGAAACCTTGTATTGAAGCGCAACAAATCACTTTGTTGATACAAAACAGAGTGATTTCTGAAAAAATAATTTGGTTTAAACAATAAATTAAACATTTGAGTTAAACGATAAATGTGGTTGTTATAAAGCAAACATTATTTAAATTTATATCACACAGCAGTGATAACTTGAAAAAATATATTGGTTTGATTTGAATGGAATTATGAATTGATTTGGAACTTTTTTTTATGAATTGAAACAAACAGCAAGCTTACATTGAATAGCAACCAAATATTTTGTTGATTCAAAGCAGAGTGATTTCTTAGGGTGACAAAATACTTTGTTCAAGCAATAAATTAATCATTTGAGTTTAAATTATATGTGATTGTCTTGAATCACACAGCGGTGATTACTTTAAATAATTATATTGGTTTAATTTGAATAAAATTTTGAATTTATTTGGAACTGTTTTAAGAATTGAAACAAATACAAACTTTGTTTTGAATACCAACAAAATATTTTGTTGACTCAAAGCAGAGTAATTTCTTTGCGTGTAAGAGGTTTCCTTTTTCCGTTCTTATGATAATAAAGAGATAATTTATACCAACCATCAAACGAACTGCATCTTCAGCGGTTAGGATTTTTTTTTGGAAAAGAACGAAGTCCAAATGGCGACCGCACTATTGTAGAGTAAAAAATGTTGTACAGAAAAATCTTCAAAGTGTTGTATAGAAAAACCATCAGTGCGAAGAAATGCAAAATGGGTTTCTTCAGTAGTGATCAGATTGTTACTAACGCGAATAACACAGAGAGGACAGTATTCCTGGTGCAGTTGAAAACCGGAATATAGCAGTCGCGCCAATCGATTTTACTCACGTTCTATGAATTCAAACAGTGGCGCATCTAGTGCGCAGTATAGCGCATCAGATGCGCCATACAGCGCACTAGATGCGCCATTGTTTGGACTTATGGAACGGGAGTAAAATCGATTGGCGCGACTGCTATATTCCGGTTTTCAACTGCACCAGGAATAATTGCAACAACATTGGTGGTGATCGTTAAGGCTGGGCTACAATGGGGAGCGCAACGGCGCGGTGCGGCAGTTTTTGACATAAAATATATGGATTAACTGTCAAAGGCTGCCACAACGCGCCGTTGCGCTCGTCATTGTAGCTGGGCCTTTATGGTCATAGTGATTTTCTTGTGCGCGTAAATGTACACCAAGTACATAAAGAGCACCGTGAATGAATCGGCACGCGGAGAAGTACAACTCAGCTCTATGCGCCAATTATAATTGAAAATGGTTAAGGCCATACACGACCGAGTCCTTTTCCAATATAAATTCTAGATTAGAATAGTTTTCACTTCAAGTGTTTGGAACTAAATATCACTGCTATACCGAAACAAAAAGAGTTCAAGCTGCTAACCAAAGTATGCTCCAAAGAAGCAAGCATTTGCTGAAAATATCATGCACGAAGTCTTATCAATATTTGAGATTTGTGCTCAGCAAATCGCGAAGTGAGAGGGATTCGGTCGTGTATGTCCTTAAACCAGAATATTAGTGAAGAAAAGAATTAAAATGAATGACAATTTTCGGATCGATACGGAAACAATTCGAACATGTGGAAAAAATTTGCGGAACAATTTGAACAAAACATCGAAGTTCAACCCAATGTGCGGTGAAACGACGAAAAAAAATGGAGCATTGAATTTAAAGTGGAGTGAGAATATGTACACTGATAGGCAAAATAAAGTGCCCACCTCTTCGTTTTTTTCAATTTCTCTCATTTACTTGGTTCAAATTAAAGTAAACACAGTGTAGTTTTTTTCCTTATTTTATTTTTTATATTCTTTTTAACTTTCACTTATGGAATACTGAAAAAAAGGAGTTGTGTTGAAAAAAAAACAGTGACAAAATAAAGTGCCCACTAGAAAAATCGATATGTTTTCGATAAGTTTCCATTGGAAGACCCCTCGATTGTTTATGTTTTGATATTTCGACATGTTTTGAAGCAAACGGCTTAACCTGGTGCATTTGTATACGTGATCGAATTTGATTCAATTGAAAAAAAAAATGGAGAACGCAGTGCTTTCGAAAGCAATTCCCTTGTGTATCCGCAAATTGGTCGTTCGTGATGTGCACAACGGCGAATCGCAACGGGCTGTTGCTAAGAAGTACAGTATCAGTAAGGCAGCGGGTGGCAAAATTCTTCTGAAGCTTAAAACGTTTGGATCAGTGGTGAATCGCCCTGGCAGAGGCAGGAAGCAGAAAACGGATGCGAGAACAGACACCAAGATCATGCGCGAAGTCAAGAAGGTAACTGTCCGCGAGATCCAGGAGTTCTGGAAAACGGTTCTCTGGACGGACGAATCGAAATTCGAGCTGTTTAACCGAAAGCGGCGGGTTCGTGTTTGGTGCAGATCGGGAGAGCTTCAGGAGCGCCACATCCAAGGCACGATGAAGCATGGAGGAGGAAATGTGATGGTCTGGGGGTGTTTTTCGTGGGGTGGAGTGTGGAGTAGAGTTGTGAAAATCGACGTGATAATGACGGCAGATTCTTACATCAACATCCTGCGAGAAAATCTGGAGGTTTTGCTGATCCAGACGGGCCTTGAAGAGAAGTTCGTATTCCAGCAGGACAACGACCCGAAGCATACTGTCAAGAAGACCAAGTCTTTCCAGTCTTGTCGGATCAAACCGCTGGAATGGCCTCCACAAATCCCGGACCTCAATCCCATCGAGAATTTGTGGGCGATTCTCGATGCCAGGGTTGACAAAACTGGTGTTACCAACAAAAATAACAATTTTGAAGCCCTGGAGCGCGCCCGGGAAGAGCTAGATCCACAACACCTAAAGAACCTGGTCGAGAGCATGTCGAAGCGCCTGCAGGAGGTCCTGAAGGCCAAGGGAGGACACATCAATTATTGAAATGCTTTTATTTTACTTTAATTTATGTTTTCTGTAGCCTAAATGAAGTGGGCACTTTATTTTGTCACTGTTTTTTTCAACACAAATTGATTTTTTTTTCTTTTAGTAAAACTCGGTTTTGCAGTATTCCATAAGTGAAACTTAAAAAGAATATTAAAAATAAGATAATAAAAAAAATAGAGTGTGTTTACTTTAATTTGAACCAAGTAAATGAGAGAAATTGAAAAAACGATGAGGTGGGCACTTTATTTTGCCTATAAGTGTAGCAGCAACCGGCCGGCAATGATGGATCGAATCATATGAACCATATGTGCAGAGGCGTTTCGCGATGGGGGCCGCAAAAGAGAAGACAACTAGTATCATATGGTAACGTTACCCTTGTTTATTTTTGATTTTTATTTCTCCTTTATAATCGTCTCATTTAAATAAAATTTTATTAATTAATGAATATGGGCAATTAAAAAAATTAGACAAGTATGTTATAAAAGCCATAAATACCACACTAAGAGAGAATACTTTAAGGAATAAGCTCAAAGAATGCAACGATTTATATAAAATACTAGAGTTAAAATTTCATGATCCGCGGCCATCTTCTCCGTCGGACAATATTCGAGAGTCTCCACACCTTTATCGACCAGGTCCTTCGTGTATTACACACTAGTGTCGATATGCTTCGACCTTCAGGAATGATTATCCTCATAAATGGTCGTTGGCTTCAGTTGTTCTTCTCCTACTTCCTCCAGCAAATGTCTCAGCCAGACTAATTCGCGGCACGCTTCCGATAAGGCCATATATTCGGCCTCCATGCTGGACAAAAAGACGCTCGTTTGCTTCCGGCTTGCCCAGCAAATTGTAGCCTTCCCCAGTTGAAACAGATAGCCAGAATTCGACTTCCGGTCCGACGGATCTCCGCTCCAATCCGCATCACAATATCCAATGAGAATCAGCTGCTCATCCTTCGAAGCTGACAGCTTCAACTTATAGCTGACGGTTTTCAGCAAGTACCGCACGACACGTTTCAATTCGACCCTATCGATCTCCGTAGGACCGCTGATCTGCCTGCTCAAGATGGACACGCTTGCGGCTACATCCGGCCTTGTGTTCACTGCGATGTAAAGAAGCGCGCCTACCAGACTGTGGTAGCGCTCGTTCGACTCCAGGGGTCGACTGTTCACCCGGCTGCGATAGTATCCAGGGTCGAGTGAAATGCTCAAACCTTTAGCATTCTGGGGGCCAAACCGTTGCGCAAGAACCTTGATAAATACGTTCTGATCCAGGCTGAAGAAACCTTCACTGTCTCTACTCACTCTAACGCCGAGTAATTGCTTTACTTCCCCAAGCGAAATTAACGTAATCTTCTTCTGCAACTGCTCTTCGATGCGCTTGATCTCCTCCTGCGTCGTGGTCGCCACAATCATATCGTCGACATAAATTAGAAGGTAGACGATGCCACCGCCGGATAATCTCTTCATATAGAGGCACGGATCTGATACTGACTGCTTGAATCCGAGGTCTCGTAACATCGCACTAATCGTCTCGTTCCACACGCGTGCGGCCTGCTTGAGGCCGTACAGGCTCCGATCGAGCCGGCACACGTACTTCTCCTTCCCGGGAATGACGAATCCTTTGGGCTGTTGCATATACACCTCCTCCTTAAGCTTTCCATGGAGTTATGCGTTCTTCACATCGAGGTGGTGCACGTGCATCTTCTTCTGTCCGGCGAATGTCAGGAGAATCCTTAAAGTTGTCTGAGTCGCTACTGGGGCGAAGACGGCGTCGTAATCGACCCCAAATCTTTGCGAGAATCCCCTCGCGACTAGCCGTGCTTTGAACCGGGAAACGTTGCCGACACTATCGTGCTTCTTTTTATACACCCACTTGCAGCTAAGTGGGGTGCGACCAGCGGGCAGTTCAACAAGCTTCCACGTTTGGTTCTCCATTAGCGACTGGTACTCCTCCGTCATCGCTTCCTTCCATAAATCCTGCTCCGTCCCGGAAACTGCTTCCTCGTAGGTCGCTGGCTCCTCCTGTGCCAGAAACGCTGCGTTGACGACGTAGTCTTCCAATCGTTTTGGCAACACGCCTCGGGTGCTCCACTTCATGTCTCGTTCCGTCGCTTCCGTTTGGTCGGGCTGTCCGTGTTCATCATCCCAGTCGAAGAAAGCTTCCTCTTCAGATTCGTCTTGGTTCCGTGGCTGCTCTGGGTTTTCTGGTTCTGGTCGATTCTTCGGCCGGCTGCATTTTCCATCTACTTCGACGAGTTGCTCCTCTTCGGCGAACTGCCGACTGCCTGGTGCCGGAATCTTCTCCTGAATCTCCACAAAACGAGCATCGCGACTAATGGTGATCTCGTTTGTATTCGTGTTCAGGAATCTGTTGGCCTACCTGTCACTGCAATAACCCACGAACAGCAGTTTCTTCGCTTTGCTATCTAGTTTTGACCGTTTAACATCTGGAATGTAAACAAATGCAGGACAACCAAATATCTTAATGTGTGATAGTGACGGTTTCTTGCCGTACCACCGTTCGTAAGGTGTGGTATCAACGGCACGGGATGGCAACCTATTCTGCATATATGCTGCCGTCGCTACCGCTTCCCCCCAATATTTTTTATCAAGGCCAGCATCAAGATGCATGCAAGTGGCCATTTCTTGGAGTGAGCGATTCTTTCACTCGGCCACTCCGTTCTGCTGAGGGGAGTAGGCTGCAGTAACCTGGGCCTGAATGTCCTCCTCATGACCAGTTTATTCACCCCCGCCATCTGATCTAATGACACATGGAGCCCGACCAAACTTGTTCTTGACCTGCGCGACAAATCTCTTAATGCAATCAGCTACATCGCTCTTACGTTTCAGTAGACACACGACTGTGTATCTACTACAACTACAATCATCAATGATTGTCATTAAATAGCGGGCACCCCCTGGCGTCACGTTTACCATTGGGCCACAAACATCCGTGTGAATAACGTCGAGAACACGTTGGGTCCGATTGCTCGCAGTTTTAGGAAATGGAATTCTACTTGATTTACCTTCAAGGCAAGGTTGACAAACCTGCTGGATTCCACAATCCTGCATCCTGAAGTCCGACGACAGCTCCTTCCTCTGCATCTCGTCCAACGCCGCCGGGTCTCTATGACCAAGCCGGCGGTGCCAGGTGTGCTGGCAATCCTGAAGGTGCCGAGCATCCTTGCCCAGCCGAGCTTCCTCCGCCACTTTCATCGCGAACAGATTGCCGCGCGGTTCCGCTACAGCTACTACTTTGCCTTGTTCAGACGAAATTTCACACCGCGAACCACTGAATTCCACTTTTAGTCCTTTCTTCACGAGTTTTCTCACCGATAAGAGTTCCAGTGAAGGCACATAAAGTACGTCCTTGAACGGAATGTCCACCAAACAGTTTTCACCGTCCACACATTTCACTGTGCCGTTTCCGATTCCACCGGACATCGTCTCTGACCCGTCGGCCAGAACAACCTTCACTTTCATACTCGTGTCCAGTTTGTCAAAGAACGCCCTATCGTTCGTCATGTGACTGGAACACCCACTATCGACGACCCGCGGTCCACTACATTGGGCTCCAGCCACAAAACAGATAGCCGAATCACTTTCTTCTGCCTGCTTCGCTTTCGCACTACCGAACTTGGATTTCGCGTCACGTTTCACATCACTACCGCTCAGGTCGCTTCTCGGCTGCTGCGGGCAATTCCGGCGAAAATGTCCCGGTTTGCCGCACTGAAAACACACTCGATCACTTTTCTTCTTATTGCTGTGAATCTTCATCGCGTTCTCCCCACTGTCACCCGAACGCTCCTGACGCCGCTGATGCTCGTCAATCAGCTTCTGCTTTACCAGCTCCATTGTCTGGTCGGCATCTGGTCTACCTTCCAGAGCTGTAACCGAACTACCGTAAGACTCTGGCAAGCTGCGGTAAATCATTGCAATTTTGAGCGGCATCTCCATTTCCTGACCCGCACAGGCCAGCTTATCGAAAAGCTCTTCCTGGTCGTAAAGATGTTTCTCGATATTGTCTCCTTCGGCTATATTCAAACTGCATATACGACGAAGCAACGACACTCTTGACGTCATCGACGTCTTTTCGTGGAAATCTTTCAATTTGTACCACGCTTCCACTGCCGACGTAGCACCACGCACTTAATTCAGCTGGCTGTCCTCCACACCCAGGACAATCATGGACAGCGCTTTTTCATCGCACTTTATCCAGTCAGCGATGACCGGGTTTGGAGCGTCTCTTATCACTTTCCACAGTTCTTCGCGCTTCAAATACATTTCCATGCGCGTTTTCCACACGGGGAAATTCTGATTGTTCAAACGAGCGAACAGAAATTTCTCACTCATTTTCTTCTCCGATCGATTTCACACACGACGAGAACGAAAACGTGTCACTCAGGCCCCTTCTACCTGTTACTCGAGAAAATTTCTGCCAGTCTTGAACACACCAGCAACCGAAACCGCGCACGCTCAAGTCGACTCGAGAACACACGCACACTACTACAGCCGCGCTGCTCCGCAGACCGAGCCAAATGCAATCGCCGAATGAACTGTGTCGACCGCGAGGCCGATTGAACCAACGCCAAAAAAACTTTTCCCTGCTCACAAACCCTGGGCCCATAACCTGTGGGACAACAGAGTGGACAAACCGACGAATACGGATACCCAACAAGCCAGCGGAATACCCGGATACCCCGGATAATGCGTTTCGGTGAAGAGGGGAAAAAATAGTTACACACGCGAGACCGATACTTTTAGGCCGATGGTATAGTCAACGCGTAGCGGCGCGAAGCGAAGCGTTGCGGAAAAGCGAAATGAGCAAAAGCGCAACGCAACGCGAAGTATGGCCTAGTGAACGCTTTATCACGCGTTTGGCCGAGCGTGTTCAGTGTAAACGTAAACATTGATACAGGTGACTTGTTTTGTTGTTATTCGCAGTGTTCGAGATAGATTCGTCGGACGAGGAATATTTTGCTTCCCCGCGTACAATTGATTTCATTTTGAATAAAAAAAGAGAATTTGCAGCGCATCCAATTAATCGGAACAGAAAAAAGGATGGAGAATTCCATTGGCTCTATCTGGAGTTGAGGAAATACCCGGACAAGTTCCGATCATACACCAGAATGTCTTTAGAAACGTTTGACATGGTGTTGAGTTTGATCGAAAGCAGGCTGATGAAAAATTGGACTAATCTGAACCGTGAACCAATTTACCCTAATTGTCACTCTACGGTAATTAATCAGATAATAATTTTAATGGTTCAACTAATATATACTGTACGTTTTCTACAAGTTTCTTGCTACAGGGTCATCCTTTCAAACCCTTGGATTCTCATTTCGCATGCGACGGCCAACAGTAGCATACATTGTCCGGGAAACATGCCAAGTGCTTTGGAAAGTGCTGCAGCCTATTTATATGCCGTTTCCAACACTGCAGATTTTCAAGCATGTTGCTAAGGAGTTTTGGGCCAAATGGAATTTCCCAAATTGCATCGGCTGTATCGACGGAAAACATATCCGCGTCAAATGTCCAGGCGGATCGGGATCCATGGCGTGGAACTATAAAGGCTTTCACTCAACGGTTCTGCAAGCCGTAGCGGATGCCAACTACAAGTTCCTGACAGTGGATATTGGAGGATGGGGGCAACAGAGCGAAGGAGGAACCTTCAGTGCTTCCAATTTAAACGAACATATGATGAATGGAACCTTGAACATCCCGCGCGATGCACCTCTGCCGAATTTAAGCATCAACATACCGTTCGTATTCGTTGGTGATGAGGCATATTCGCTTATGAGAAATTTACTGCGGCCTTATCCACGATCACAGCTTGATGAAGCGAAGGAATACTTCAACGCGCGGTTATCCAGGGCAAGGAAATGTGTCGAGTGTGCTTTTGGCATCATGACTGCCAAATGGAGAATCCTGTGGAAGCCCATCGAAACTGGATTGGATCTTGCGGATGATATCGTTAAGGGGATGTGTATCCTCCATAACGTTATCATCGATCACGAAGGGGTTGATACGCTGCTAGAGGAACCTGCCGAACACGCTACAATTCAGCTTCCATCTCGTACAAATCGAGAAGACAACTCGTACAAAATTTGCACAAAATCCAGTCACTTTCTACGAGAGTACTTCACAAAATTTGTGAATAACAATAAAATTGGTTGAGTTTGAATGAAATGAACTAAATAAAAGTAACATCGGTATCGCTAAAAATAATTCAAGTTTTTATTTTCAAATGTCCCTCGGGTTATAATCAATCATACTTTGATGGTCCGTAAAGCTTGCCGTCTGAGTATATCTTTGCATTCAGATAACATTCCCTGACATGTGTTCCAAACATCCATGTACACATACATACACACACATTCATACATAAACATACATACAGATACTGACACACAGACGTCGTATTTAACGGGAGTTAACGAAAAATAAGATCTCTCATTGCAACTTAGATCATTTCAAGAAGTTGCAAGAGAATTGTTCTCATATATCACGGTAATAGTCGTATCTCCTAGCCAAGGATTTCGGAGTTGGAATAGAAACGATTCATTTTTATATAAATAGATTTGTTTTATTTAGAAAAAAGTCCAACAGATGTTCTGATTAAAAATCATTTTTGTGAAGCTACACTGGAGATTGGCGATGTAATAACCAGTGCTGAGCTCCATCACGGTACTGACAGCAATAGAATTGACAAATGAGATTCTTGCAATTGACAATCAAAGCAACAGAAGAGCATCTCACTCTCTCAAACTTCTCATCATCATGACATAACAACCGAGAGATATTTCTCTCTCGCGTTTCTCACGCATTTTCTATATCTTGTACAAGTGTTATGTAATACGATCGTATCACCAAGAATAAATATACCGTCATGGAAATTGATAGTCATTTTACTTCTCTAGTAAACAGACGATCATGATGGTCATCGCTAGTAGCGGTGTTTCTACCGTCAAAATCAGGAGACATTACCCCGCAGATTGAGCTATACGAAGGTTCAGTTGTTGTTTTTTTTCCTTTAACCCTTATGCGTTTGACGGGGTACCCGGGTACCTTTTAAGGTTTTACATTACGGAATCTCATTTTTTAACAGGAAGCTGAAATTCACTGACATGTTTGTAAAAAAACGAAAGGCGAATTTTTGAATAAAACCATTTTGTAATGTTCCAAAAGGGACCGAAGGCTATTCGACAGGATACCCGGCCATATCCACCAAATTCAAATGATAGGAACTCTTGCAATTGTTGACCGATTTTAATTCTTTTGGCACCGTGACCATTTGGAATCATTTGATTTCCGGTGCTCCGGGTTTCCGGGGCTGTGGTGTGGCCAGAGACACTGTTTGGGAATACCAATTTAATTTCCGGAAATAAATGTCGATATCTTTGGAAAAATTCTTAAAAACTATGTCTATTCCATTGTGGGCAATATGCCGATTTGTCCCCGGAGCGGCCATTCTGTGACAGGTTTCCGGGGTGCCTCGAGTGGCCATGAAGGTTTTCAGAAGAAAACCCTACGAATACGGGCAGCAAAGTTCATGAAATTTCTCTAGTAGGATATTTTTCGGCGTTTAGTGGCCATCTGATGATTTGTTTTCGGGCCTGTCAGGTTCTGAGGGGCCTCGAGTGGCCATTAATATTTTTAAAAGGAAACCCTGGCACTATGGGTTTCGGAATTCAGGAAATTTATCCAGAAGGCTGTTTCTCAACGTTTTGTGGCTATCTAATGATTTATTCTCGGGCCGGTCATTCCGGAACAGATTCCCGTTTGGCCTCGAGTGGTCATGGACATATTTAGTATATGGGTTTAAAAATTCATAAAACTTCGCCAGAAGGATATTTATCAACGTTTAGTGGTCATCTGATGATTTGTCATCGGACCTGCCATTCCGAAACAGCTTCCCGTGGAGCCTCGAGTAGCCATGAATACTTTCGGAGGGAAAACCTGGCAATATGGGTTTCAAAATTCATTGAATTTCTTCAGTAGGATATTTCTCAATCTTTTGTGGCTAGTTTTGTTAATGGCCTCGTGAGACCCGACGGGAACCTGTTCCGAGATGACCGTTCCGAGGACAAATTATCAGGTGACAACAAAACGTTGAGAAAAAGCCTTCTGGAGAACCTTTATAATTTTAAAAGGAACCCTTTAGAAGGAAACCCTGGCAATCATTTGAAACCCATATTGCCAGGGTTTCCGTCTAAATATGGTAATGGCAACTTGAGGACCCACGGGAACCTGTTCCGAAATGACCGGTTCGAGGACTGATCATCGGATAGCCACAGAAGGTGGAGAAATAGCCTACTGGGGAGATTTGATGAAGTTCCGAAACCCCACGGGAACCTGTTCTGGGGACTAATTATGAAATGGCCACAAGACGTTCAGAGATGGCCTTCTGAAGAAATTTCATGAATTTTGATACCAGTATTGCCAGGGATTCCTTCAAAGTTTGTTTCTGACCCACGGGAACCTGTTCCAGAATAACCGGTTCGGGGACAGATCATCAGATGGCAACAAAACGATGGGAAATATCCGCCTGGAAAGATTTCTCTAATTTTGATACCCATATTGCCAAGGATTCCTTCTGAATATGTTTATGGCCATTCGAGACACCGGGGGATTCTGTTGCAGAGTGGCCGTTCCGGGAACTAGTTGGCATATGATCCACAGTGAAATTGGAATAGCTCGTGGAATTATCCCAAGGATCCGGGAAATCCAATTGGAATTTCCTAATAGTGTAGGACCACAGCCCCGGCAACCCGGATTTCCGGAACCGGATAAATCCAAACGGATCCGATGATATCCATGAAGATGGTGAGTTTTTTTAATCTAACGGTGCCAAAAGAGTTAAAATTGGACATTAATTGCCAGAGGTTAACACCTATTATGCTGAAAATATTTTGTCTTGCATATCGTTCTCGGAGATAATTAGTGAATGATTGATTTTCCTACTCTCTTCATATCACATTCTCCAGCAGTCATGTATGCTTTTGTCAGAAACGGTCAAATGAGATCAACCAGTTTGTGAGTGACACAGTATTTGACCATCATTCGTGAGTTCTAATGATCATGAGAAGATGATGGTCATAGTCTTATAACCGTCATGAAAATGCACAGCACTGTCACTACTAGTCATAATGGCAGCTTATTTTCAAAATCGTCTTGCATCGGAAGTTGTGCTGTTTTTCCAGTTATTGCAAAGAGAATAACTCGTTGATGATCTGTTTTACAAATTATAATGCTTAATTTTACATTAGAAAAACCGAGGCAGAGGCAGCAATGTACGCTTTTATCAAAACAATAAATTAACCATTTAAGTTTAAAACGATGTTTATAATCAGTGTGATTGTTATAAATCAAATATTATTTAGAACTTTTTTATGAATTGAAAGCAATCGAAACCTTGTATTGAATAGCAAAAAATCATTTTGTTGATTCAAAACAGAGTGATTTCTCAGGGTGACACAATACTTTACTCAAGCAATAAATTAATCATTTGAGTTTGAAGATGAATGTGATTGTTCTGAATCACACAGCGGTGATAAGTTTAAATAATTTCATTGGTTTAATTTGAATGAAATTTTGAATGGATTTGGAACTTCTTAATGAATTGAAACAAATAGAAACTTTGTTCGGAATACCAACAAAATATTTTGTTGATTCATAGCAGAGTGATTTCTTTGCGTGTTACGAAAGTGGCTGAAGACGTTGCTAAGTCAATGACAACAAAAACAGGCGTAAATTCTTTAATTATTAGTGTTAGCGCTAGTGACACCAAATTGGAATGAGATTGGTTTTGGAAGATTTTGATTTCAATATTGAATATATACAAGGTAAAACAAATCCTACGGCTGACGCATTGTAACGCATCCTAAAAACATCAGATGATTTAAAAGCAACAAATATATTTGTCGTTAATAACAGGTCAATGACATTTAAGAAGGAAGAAGAATCTAGACAAAATAAAGAGCAACTTGACAAGAAAAATCGACGAAATGAAGACAATAGCGAGTCTGATCATCTCTCTATTTATACGACTGAAAACCACACTGAGACAAGTAAACTACCATAACTTCGCAGTACAATTGAGAACAATAATTTGATATTGATCATATATAAAGGAGCGCAGAGACATAATATAATTATACGAATAACAACACAATTCAGAAGTATAAGACAAGCATTCAGTGTTAGAAAAAGAAATGGAATTGAAAAAAATTAATAAAATTGCGTTATCACGTCATGACAAAATATTTGAATGGGTACCCAAAGAAATGTTGAAAGAGTTAGGTCTGAAAACAATAAAAAATCTGCAGATAGTTATATATGATCCACCAAAGTTCATTAGTGTTCTTTGCGAAATCCCCAATATTTTGAATAAACATCATACTATACCAACTGGAGGACACATAGGACAGCACAGACTGTACCTAAAGTTAAGAGAAATATATAACTGGAATGATATGAAAGGTTCAATAGCTCAATTCATTAAGGCCTGTGTAATTGTGTAAATTCAATAAAATTACAAAACACACATAAGAGAAATTAATGATTACGAATACACCATCAGCCCGGATGAGCCCGGATACTCCCACCCGGTTGAGCAGATCCGGAGTCCACTCAACAATACACATCTTCCTCACCAACATGGGGAATAACATTGCCTAGCCGATGGTACACCAGGAGCTCAGCTCGGACCACTATCCGGTGGGGGCCGAAGTTTGCTCCTCGGTCAATCGGCTTCAAATCACCAGATGGAACTACCATCGCGCCAGTTGGGAGAGGTTCCGACAACACGTTGACGACAACATCGATTTCAACATGCACCTTGAGTTGGTTGATGACATTGAACGACAGCTACAGAACATCGAGCAAGCGATTTCCCAGGGCCGGGAGCAACATGTACCGGTGATTGATTAGGTGATCAACTCTTTAACCATTGAAAGACCTACTAAAGAACAGATACAATTGCGAAACGCCATTCGAAGGCAATACCAGCGAACTGGTTTGCCAACGCTAAAAAGTCACTGTAATCGATTGACGAAAATTATTAAGGCCAGAATGGTGGACCTTAAGAATAACAATTTTACCAACAAGATCCGCGCTCTCCCAGACTGTGCAAAGCCGTTCTGGAAGTTCACCAAAAATTTAAAAACTAAGCCAAGGCCCATTCCACCGTAGATCCCACTAGACAGCAATGGCTCTAGAATCTATTGATAATTCCTGCAAAAAAGGCTGCTGAGATAAGTCAACACTTCGTCAGCTCCCATAATCTCGGTCAAAATATCGTCAGTCCACTCGAAGCTGCCGTTAGCGCGCTTATTACTAACATTCCTCTAAGCAGGGTTGCTGCTGGCGTTTATCCAATAAATGCACTTGTTGACCGATATCTCTGCTCATACAATGTTTTCCGTAACGCGATTTTGCTACAACTTTCATCCGTCGTATCATGACGAACGATTCGCCTTGATATAGATAATCGCGCTTATTCACCACTTACTCACGGCGATGCGATGCATCGCGGCGAGTGAGTGGTGAATAAGCGCGATTATCTATATCAAAACAAATCGCTTGTCGTGATGCGATGGGTGGAAGTTGTGCCAAATTGCAAATGCCATCACTTTGTCATACATCGCGTCACGGAAAATATTGTATGAGAAGAGCTATCGGTCAACGAGCGCATTTATTGGATAAACGCGAGCAACAACCCTGCATCTAAGCCCCAACGATTTCACAGAGGAGTTGGAATTCTCAGCAGACAAATTGTTGACTTATATCAAGGCTCATATAACATGAAGGCCCCGGTTTTCGACAAAATTCTGAATTTGGAGCTCAAGCGGAACAAGTCTGTTGCGAAATCATCTGCCATGGCACTCCTCGATATCGAGAAGGCCTTTGATAACGTGTGGCACGAAGGCCTGGTGTATAAGCTTAAAAGATACAATCTTCCTATCTTCCTGGTGAAGATAATTAAAAATTATCTGTCGGACAGAACATTCCGTGTTTCGCTGCAAGGTGCAGTTTCTGATGCACCGGATATCTCCACCGGTGTTTCGCAGGGAAGTATACCAGGTCCACTTCTGTTCAACCTATTCACCTTGGACATACCCCCGATCCCTGAAAATGGAATATCGTTGTTCGCTGATGATACCGCAGTCGTCCACAATGGTATGGTAACAAGAGCGCATACAGCGAAACTGCAGGGAAGCCTGAATGATCTGTCAGAATACTTCACCGAATGGAAGATCTGTTCAACGCGGCGAAGACCCAGGTCATCATATTTCCACACTCCAACCCTCCTAAACTTGTTCCGCCTGAAGATTGTAACATTAGCCTTAACAACACAACGGTGGAATGGGCCAAATCAGCTGTCTATCTTGGCGTTACCATAGAGAGCAAGCTTATTTTCAGGGAGCAGGTTGACAAAACGGTCACCAAGTACAACGTTCTGTTGAAGCTACTATACCCTTTGATTAACAAAAGGTCTACATTATCCCTGTAAAACAAGCATGCTATCTACAAGCAAATCATACTTCCAGTCATCGAGTACGGGATGCCAATCTGGGAGAGTTGCGCTAAAACACATCACCTGAATCTTCAGCGTGTTCAAAATAAGTACCTCATGATAATCCTAAACAGCCCTCCGAGGTCAAAAACATCCTAGGTCCACCGTCTGGCCAAGATAAAAATGCTCGACGATCGCATTAGTGAGTATATCAATCGGAACAGGGCACGCTGCCTGACATCGGATCATCAGATCATCCGGAATCTGGTTCCCCACCCCTAGGATTTTTAAATTGTAGTTTTAGTTGTAGATTAAGTAGGTTATCAAATTTTAACAAACAATGCCCCAAGGGCTGAACTCTTAAACAAATTAAAACATAAAGAACATCAAAAACCTAAAACACATAAAATACTGAAACAAAGCTGAAGATCCCAATGGGCTAAAACACTTAATTTGTAAAATTAGTATATTCGACAAAGAACGAATTGGTTCAGTGTCCGCAAGCAACTTCATTCATATGGTTGTGGTACTGGGGACAAAGAAATGCTGGATATTTAACGGACGAATTATTTTCCAACACGTTACATTATCACCGTCCTTTTCAGGACGATCAGTTGACTTTAACAGTAAAAGAGTATTTGTTTGAGTAAAATTTTCATAATGCCACCATTGAATAGCATAACCCAAAAAGAAAGCCGTCATGAAAATAAAGTATGAAGCAAAATGTATTAGACAGACAGGACAGGTTAAAGTGAAATAATAATTTATCGACAACATTGGGCTAGGGCGAACCTACTTTTGTAAACAATGGTTTTCGTAGTTATTTTTTCTTGAACAAAAGGTCACAAATACAAATTAAGCACTCTTTAAGCAAAGGTAATCGAAATACGTTGTGGAGTCTCGCAAGCGGAAGCATGAGGCTATTGAGAAACAATAACAAGAAACATAATAATTGCAAATAGTTAGATTTTAAGAGTTGATAGATTATACAACTTCATATGTACCTTGTTCAATACAACTCAGATTACCTTGTTCAATAATTATCAACCATATGTTATGGTATGTTTTTATTATTTGAATAATACCATTATTACTATACACCACCATGGTCCTACGAGAATCTCGCGGTTATATCCCTGATGGGGGGTCGGCGGCTTTCAGATTTTGGAGAAGGGAGAGGCCTATTATGGGAGAGGCTTGATTCCGTGATCCTCTTCTTTTTCTGGGTAGTGTGGCTATTGGCGGCAGATCAAGGTTAGTTAGGGAGTTGAATAAACTGTTTGCTCTTATTATTAAGGGGACATCTTCACGACCGTTTGGGCTTAGCCATCCTGCAGCTTTAGTCATCACGCAGATGGTAAGGAAATGCTCATACGGAAGTTGGCCACACTTGGCCATAACAACAGAGGTAGGGCTGGTAATGAATACACCAGAGGCGATTCGAAATGCCTTGTTGTACATCGGGCGAAGTCTCTTATTAACAACGTCACTACCCCTGCTGAAAAGACCAGCACCGTAGAACATCTTAGGCAAGAGCCAACTATTGACTATCTGCATGATAGACGACGTATGACCAGAAGGCATTCTGGCCCCAATCGTCTTAATTACCCGGAGACGTATGTCAATACTTTTCCTCACCTCTTCTACGTGATGCCCAAAGCTGGTAAACCGCAAGGGTTTTAAGAGTAAGAGTTGCTTTGATGATGTTTTGGTTAAGTGCAAGGTTGCGGCTTATCATTTTTGACTTATCCATATTCATTTGCCGATAGCTCTTCTCAGAAGCTCAATTTCAAAATATAATGTATGATGAACTTATGGTTCTTGAGCAGACCTACAACTTGGTCTAACAATACATAGCTCTATCTCTTATATCTGAGGAATAAGAGCGTATATTCGCAGTGATCACGCGAAGATCACGCGATTATCATCGTGAAGATCACTGTGAATATACGCTCTCATGTCGAAGATATAGGAGTTAGAGCAGTGTACTGTTAGACAAAGTTGTAGGTCTACTCATGCACTACAAGTTCAACATACATCATATTATCAAATCGACCCTCTGAAAGGAGATATTGGCAAATGAATATGCCTGAGTCAAAAATGATAAGCCGCAACCCTGGTTAAGTGTGACTCCCGGTAATTTGCTCTACTTTTTTCTATTATTACTAATGTGAATAAGCTATGATTTTTCGGGGGAAATTATGAAGCTTCTTTGATCTGCCCATTCACCAACAATATTACCGGCAGATTGAATTCTTTTCCTGGTAAATTATTTGCAATTATGGAAGGTAATTATGGTTACATAGTCTGTGTAAACTAGTATATGGACACTGGGGGGAATGGTTTTGAAAAGGGACTGCATGCAAATAAGAAAGAGTGTGGGGGCGATTACTGACCCCTGATCCCCCTTGTGATTTGGACTGGGATCGATGGTTCCCTACAACGACTCTGAAACTTTGAACATAACGACCCATGCGACCTTTGATTCCCCATGCTGCGAGTGAATTGAGTATGGGGAAGCAGCACGCACGGGCGTAGGTCTTCGAGAAATCCAAAGAAACACAGTCACCATGCAAACCTCTCGCGAGGTAACCATCGATCTTCGAGCTCGGTGAGGTAATCATCCGCACTTTTTTCAGGACGAAATGCGAACTGACGATTGTTGAAAAAAACCTTGTGACTCCATATGAGTAAATCTCATCTTCTCAAGAATCTTCCCAATACAGTTTAACAAGGTGATTGGTCGATAGCTATCAGTATAGTTTCTATCTTTCCGGGTTAAGGGATAGGAACCAATAGACCTTCTTTCCATTGTTGTACAGTGATAGCAGGGTAATTTTACCAATAAGGGGAAGATTCTTGAGAAGAGAGAACCCTATATCGTCAGATCCGGCAGATGAACCATGTACCTCATGGAAAGCCCATTCCAGCTCATCGAATGTGATATCTCTCACGCAAAGAAATCACTCTGCTTTGAATCAACAAAATATTTTGTTAGTATTCAAAACAAAGTTTGTATTTGTTTCAGTTCATAAAAAAGTTTCAACTCAATTCAAAATTCAATTCAAATCAAACCAATCAAATTATTTAAAGTAATCACCGCTGTGTGATTCAGAAAAATCACATATAATTTAAACTCAAATGATTAATTTATTGCTCGAACAAAGTATTTTGTCACCCTAAGAAATAACTCTGCTTTTAATCAACAAGATGTTTTGTTGGTATTTAATGCAAGCTTTCTGTTTGTTTCAATTCATAAAAGAGTTCCAAATCAATTCTAAATTCCATTCAAATCAAACCAATAATGTTTTTTTTCAAGTGATCACTGCTGTGTGATATAAATTTAAATAACATTTGATTTATAACAACCACATTTATCTTTAAACGCAAATGCTTAATTCATTTTCTAAACACAATATTTTCTCACGCTGAAAAATCATTCTGTTTTGAATCAACAAAATGATTTGTTGCTTTTCAATACAAGATTACTATTTGTTTCAATTCATAAAAAAGTTCTAAATCAATTCAAAATTTCATTCAAATCAAGCCAATAAAATTGTTTGAATATTATTCAATATTCGTTTAAATAATATTAGCTTTATAATAATCGCATTTATTTGTGTTATTATTATTTTTATTATTATTATTATTATTATTATTATTATTATAATTATTATTATTATTATTATTATTATTATTATTATTTGTTGTATAAATTAATTGTTATGTTATGTATTCTCCGTGCGTGGAGTAACGATTATGATGTTGAAGGAGATGTTCGCTCATCACCATGAGGCACCAAGAGTGAACATTAGGCCATCCCTTATTTTGAAAAAAATTGCCAAGTCAAGAATTCCTCCTCTTGCAATGTTCGTCTTGACTAGAAAACAAACATACTTAAATTTGAAGATCGTACGTTGACGTTAAGTGCTCCCCCAACGGACCTGAAGAAATGGCAGTACGGGTGACTACCCACGCGGTGGCAAGCACGCTACTGTAGTGTATGGTCTTGCAGGTCGACTAAGATCAGTGTCGTCAGGCTGATAACATTTTATGATCGTTTTTTTTACTATCAATGTTGTTTGGAACACTTTATCATCAGTACACCAGTTTTTAGGTACAACACAATAACGTCATCATAGACGTGGCTGGATAGCTCAGTGGTTATCCGTTCTGCTTACTGAGTAGATGGTCGGGAGTTCAATCCCAGGTCCATCCCCTTCCTTGTCATTTGTCACTTACCTCTTTCTATCACCACTAGATTTAAAATAAAGAGCAGTCTACTGCGCTTTCATTGATCGCATTACTTACCACAGTGAATCCATGATCTAAAAATAACCTACCTCACTAACACAAAAACTATTCTATCCTTCTGTTGCCGCAAGTGTACCGATCAACAATGGCCGTGAAACTGGCAACCCGGTACCTGAACGCGACGTGGCGAACACAACGTCACCCGCTGTCACCCGCTGTCACCCGCTGTCACCGGTGATTAGACAGGCGACGTGTTTGCGACGATCGTGCTGTCAGAACAGAAACCAGCATCGAGATGAGAGCACATTTTTTGGAACAGTGAATTTGTTTATTAAATCTAACCCTTAAACAATATCGTTAAATTGAATAAAAGCACTAAATTGTAAGTCTTTATTAACTATCCTAGATCATATAAACTTGAATTGTTCCTTTTTTGTAGCTTTGAAGCCTACGTAATAAATAGCTGTCAAAAATTAGTGCCAAGGGTTTATTTCCGTCAACAATTCTTCAAAGAATTTAACTACCATGCCGAAACCTCCAAATCCACTAGCCACGCTGCGAAACAATGAAGAGGATAGTTGTGCGGGATGCAAACAGTCCGATGTGCCCGGCAGCTTTGTGCAGTGCGATAGTTGTGTTAGACTCTGGCCCTTTTCAAATATCATTAGATACAACAAAGACAGTATCACTTTTTACATCAGTGCATTTCTCTTTCCCTTTTTGATTACACGCACACAAACACACTGATTCATGTTAACCACACAAACAGAAATAAAACCTCATTCCAAGTTCGTTCGTTATCCAAGCGACACGTTGTTTCTTTTCTTTCTCTGTACTGCGCGTATCACAACAGGTTATGGGCCTGCGTGCGGAGAGAAGAAAGTGACGCCATTTTTTCGAAAGTTTAATCGGAATTAGATCGTTTTTCGTCGCGGAAATTGCCGTCGCAGTGCGACAACATGGACGGATCACGTTTCAGTATCCAAAAATTGAACAACACCAACTATCCCAGTTGGCGTTTTAAAGTCGAGCTGCTGCTCATCCGCGAGGAGCTCTGGCGCTATGTAGAGCCAGGAGTCAAGCCGGATGCCGAAGAAGAAGCTGTGTGGGGCGCGGGGGACGCTAAAGCGAGAGCAACCATCGGGCTCCTGATTGACGATAATCAACATAGCCTGATTCGTGCCGTGAGAACCGCCAGAGAAACGTGGACCGCATTGAAAAATCACCATGAAAAAACGAGCCTAACCTCCAAAGTTTCCCTTCTGAAGCGCATTTGCGATAAACGCTACACGGAGGGGGAAAGTATGGAAGAACATTTGTTTGCAATGGAGGAGCTATTTTCGTGACTAGCCAATGCCGGGCAGGAGCTGGAACAAAACCTCACGGTCGCAATGATCCTGCGGAGTCTCCCAAGCTCCTTCGACGCTTTGACAACTGCCCTTGAGAGTCGGGCCGAAGCTGACCTAACGCTGGAGCTGGTGAAACGCAAACTTTTGGACGAAGCTGCCAAACGACAAGGCCCTGAGTCGGACTCAGTGCTGTGGGTTAAGGGAGACAGCCGAAACTGTCATTTTTGCAAGCAGCCGGGGCATAAGCAAAGGTTTTGCCAGCGATTCCTCCGCGAGTCGGGAAAACGGAGCAATGCTCAACCGCCGGCTCCCAAGAAGAAAGAAGAAAGTGTATCTTTCGCATTCACGACGTGTGTTACCGGGAGTGACAATATGGACACATTTTGGATTGTTGACTCTAGCGCTACGAGCCACACAGTCGCGGACCGAAACTTTTTCGTTGAATTGCGCCCTAGTGATGTGAAATACGTTAAATTGGCGGACGGAAAAGTGGCTAAAGTGGAAGGCGAAGGTTGCGGGGAAATCGAGTGCTGTGACGAGAAAGGTGAACGAAGAAATATGATGTTAAGTTCGGCACTGTACACCCCAACCCTGACGATGAATTTGCTTTCGGTGTCGGCGCTCATACAAAAGCAGGCGACAGTGGTTTTCAACGCCAGCGGTTGCTACATCAAGCGAGGCGATGTAACGGTTGCGGTGGCCAGCCTCAAGCAAGGATTGTACCAGCTGAAGCGCGCGGACGTTGTTGTCATGGCAGCGAAGAGCCAGCACAACAAAAATTGCAAACACGTCTGGCACAGGCGGTTTGGTCATCGGGAGCCGAATGCCATCAAGCTGCTGGAGAAGCGCAATCTCGTGAATGGACTGGAAATAGCTGAGTGTGACGTCGACGAGCCATGCGAGTGCTGTATGAAAGGCAAGAGTACACGTATTCCATTTCCTAAAGAGTCCAAATCGAAAACCGTGGCCCCCTTGGATATCGTCCACACAGATGTCTGCGGCCCGGTAGAAGTTCCTTCGGTGAGTGGATACCGCTTCTTTATGACCGTAACGGACAATCGATCTCGTTATTGCACGGTGTACCTCTTGAAGGAGAAGTCGGAAGTAGCCGATAAGATGGAGGAGTACGTGGCCCACGTGAAAAACCACTTCGGCCGCAAGCCGAAAATCGTACGATCGGACCAAGGAGGGGAATACTCCAGCAAGCGACTGCGACATTTCTACAGACGAGAAGGGATCAGCGCACAATTTACAGCGGGTTACAGCCCCCAGCAAAATGGGGTGGCGGAACGTCGCAACCGCTATCTCGTGGAGATGGTCAGATGTTTGCTTTTCGAAGCTGACCTCCCGCAGTGCTACTGGGCTGAGGCTTTGAACACAGCGGTGTACCTCCAAAATATTTCACCGTCGAAATCTGTTAGTGTTACCCCGTACGAGTTGTGGTTCAACGTCAAACCGGATGTGAGTCACCTACGAATTTTCGGTAGCAGCGCGTGGGTCCACATACCGAGAGAGAAACGCAAGAAGCTCAGCGAGACATCCCAAAACCTTACGTTTGTGGGATATTCGGCAGAACACAAGGCATACAGATTTCTTGATCGAGCTACGAGGAAAGTCACCGTGAGTCGTGACGCAAAGTTCGTAGAAGGGACGCCTGCAGCCAGCGGTCCGGGAAACACGTCGAGCAACAAGGAGAGCGACATCGTCGAATTCGAGTTCCGGCTGAAGAAAACGTCCGATCCGCCGATCGTCGAAGAAGAATGTGGCCGAGATACCGATACAGAGGAGTCGGAAGAGTCAGACGGCAGCTTTTACGGATTCAGTGACGAAGAGACTGCGCAGGAAGAAGAAGAAGAAGAAGAAGTCGAGCAGCCAGCGAGACGTTCCGAGCGTTCAACTAAAGGTGCGCCACCAGCAAGGTTCACTGATGTAACGGGTGTCATGACGCACAGCATCCCAGATGAACCCAGAAATTACAACGAAGCGATGAGCAGCCCCGAAAAGGTATCCTGGAAAGTGGCGATGGAGGACGAGATGGCCTCTCTCAACGAGCATCAAACGTGGAACCTTGTCCAACTCCCTCCAGGTAAAAAGGCAATCGGATGTAGATGGACCTTTAAGAAAAAGGAAAACAAAACCGGACAAACCGTACGGTACAAGGCGAGGCTCGTTGCGCAGGGATGCTCGCAGCAATATGGCAGTGATTTCGACGAGGTGTTTGCCCCCGTCGTTAGACAACCGACCTTGCGAACGATGTTGACTATTGCAAGCAGAGACGGTATGCTGGTCAAGCACCTAGATATTAAAACAGCATACCTGTATGCCGAGCTCAAGGAGGACATCTATATGAAGCAGCCACCGGGATTTTCTACGGACGATGGCCTGGTGTGCCGTCTAAAGCGCTCCATATATGGCCTCAAACAGTCGGCGCGTGTCTGGAATGGGAAGATAGACAGTGTGCTCCAGCAGATGCAGTTTCGTGCAGTCGACGCAGATTCCTGCCTATATGCGCGTGAACGGAACGGAAAGTCATCATATATCCTAATCTACGTCGATGATATCGTCGTGTTCTGCTATTCGGAGCGCGAGTTTCGGCAAATCTGCAACGGGTTGCAGGAACACTTCAAGCTGTCCAGTCTCGGGGAGCTGCAACAGTTTCTCGGTATCCATGTGAAGAAAGTTGGAGACCACTACACTCTCAGCCAGAAGAACTACATCGAGAAGCTCGTTACCAGGTTCGGGCACGAGGATGCGAAGGCTTCGAAGATTCCCATTGATCCGGCTTACGTGAAACAAAAGGAGGAGGAGGAGCTACCCAACAACTTCTCCTACTGTAGCTTAGTTGGCGGTTTGTGATACGTCGCGGTCAATACTCGTCCGGACATTTGCGTCAGCACGTCACTGCTGGGACGCAAAGTGACGAAGCCAACGAACCGTGATTGGACCGAAGCAAAACGGGTCCTAAGATATCTCAAAGGTACTAAGAATCTGCGGCTCCACCTAGGATCGGGAAACGGAGGCCTTGAATGTTTTGTCGATGCCGACTGGGCTAACGACGAAGGAGACAGGAAGTCAAACTCCGGCTTTCTAATCAAATACGGCGGCGGATTAGTGAACTGGGGCACGCGCAAGCAAACATGTGTCGCGCTGTCGTCTACAGAGGCGGAATTTGTCGCGCTGGCGGAAGGCTGCCAGGAACTTCTGTGGCACTTGAAGCTAGCGAAGAACATCAACGAAAAGCCACCTCTACCGATTTCTGTGTGGGAAGACAACCGGTCTTGTATTAAGCTGGTGGAGTCGGACCGCATAGGAAAACGCTCGAAACATATCGACACCAAACAGGCTTTTGCTAAGGATTTGCTGCAACGTGAAGTCATCAATCTGAAGTACATCCCAACATCGGAAATGGAAGCCGACATCATGACCAAACCGTTAGAGCGAATCAAGCTAGAGAAACATCGAGACGCGATCGGTGTCAGGGCGATTACCGATACCGCATTTGTTGAGGAGGAGTGTTAGATTCTGGCCCTTTTCAAATATCATTAGATACAACAAAGACAGTATCACTTTTTACATCAGTGCATTTCTCTTTCCCTTTTTGATTACACGCACACAAACACACTGATTCATGTTAACCACACAAACAGAAATAAAACCTCATTCCAAGTTCGTTCGTTATCCAAGCGACACGTTGTTTCTTTTCTTTCTCTGTACTGCGCGTATCACAACAAGTTGCAGGTGCTGGTGGCACTTTACGTGCGCCGGCGTCGATTCCTCGGTGAGTGAACGTGAGTGGTTGTGCGAGCAATGTAAAGCAGCCCACAGTGTGTCAGCAAAAAGCACTGGATCCAACACAACCGGATCATCGGTTGCTCGTGATCTGGAGCGACTTAAACAACAGCAGGACATCGAGCGGAAGCAGGCCGATTTGATGCTACAGCAGAAGTTTTTGGAACAACAGAAAAAACTGATTGACGACGCGGAAGAAGCCGAGGAGATCCGTAGTCAGAAGAGCCAGGTTAGTCGTCATAGACACGCTCAACGGGTACAGGAATGGTTAGCGAAGTCCCGTGAAGATTCGGAAGAAGGCGCGGTGGGTGGAGACCCAGCACCAGCAGCCTCGCCAATCCTACAACAACCATCCTCCGATACCTGCACCTAGAAGCAGGCTCCCGTGTATAACGAAGTAGCTGAGTTACGAGCAAAGCTGGATATCTGTATGCAGCGAATAAGTGCGGATTTCCGACAGCGTCCTACGAACACGGTACCGCAAGCGCCCCTGTTGTTGGTACCCCAGCCAGATAGGACAATACGTGATGAACGCCGAGATACTGGTGCTATCCCTAAAATGTATCCTAACCTGGAACACGAAGGTAAGCGTCAGGCCCCTTTTAACGCTCGAAATAAATACACACCTGATTTATTTAATACAAGTCCTCCCATGACCAACCAAAAGAACCCTTCATTTCCTCAGTTTGTTCCGCCAATAGATGCAAACACAGACATGAATGTAAACGATCGCTTTGCTGATGCAAATCGGCATCCATTATACCGTCAAGCTTTCCCCCCAAGAGATCTCCCCTTAGTACCTCTCGCACGTCCGCAATCTGGTCCAACATCGCAGCAGCTTGTAGCTCGACAGTCCTTGGCCAGAGATCTTCCTACTTTCACTGGAGACCCTGCAGAATGGCCCATATTCATTTCCAGCTACAACTACACGACCGAAGCTTGCGGTTATACGAACGGGGAAAACATGATCCGGCTTCAACGGTGCCTGAAGGGCAATGTACTTGAGAGTGTAAGGAGTCGGCTTGTGATACCTACTACTGTACCACAGGTCATCGAGGCACTGCGGATGCGCTACGGACGTCCGGAACTTCTTATCAACGTTCTTCTTCAGAAAGTTCGATCGATTCCAGCCCCACGATCTGACCGGTTAGAGGGGCTCATCGATTATGGAACCGCTATACAGGCGCTGTGCGATCACATCGAGGCAGCAAACAAACTCAATCACCTGTGTAATCCTACACTGTTGCAGGAACTGGTAGAGAAACTTCCGGCGGACCAGAAGATGATGTGGGCTGGGTACAGACGTAGAATCGGCGATGTAAACGTGAAAACATTCTGTGCGTATATGCAGCAAGTCGTCGATGATGCTACAAGTGCTCTTTCATTCGAGTCGGACGGAAAGAAATCCCATCCCCATTGACGAGAGCAACCAAAGGATAAAGCAAAGCAGAAAGGATTCGTTAATCAGCACGTGTCTACCATCGAAGAGTCTTCCGAAGCATCGGTACATAAGCCAGCAGATAAGATGGAATGCGTGAATTGCAGTAAACCTGGACATCGCATCCGTGAGTGTGAGGAGTTCAAAGCTCTTAGTATTGATAATCGTTGGCGCAAAATTCGTTCACTTGGTGTCTGCCAGAACTGCCTGTTCAGGCATGGCAGACGATCGTGCCGAGTCATTACACGTTGCGGCATCGAAGGGTGTCAGTATAGGCACCACCCTCTTTTGCATTTAACTTCAAGATCATCGGCTGTCGTCACGCAGGTTGCAGATAATCACACTCATCGCCTAATGAGTTTAAGTGTGCTCTTCAGGATAGTTCCCGTGACTCTCTATGGAAATAGTGGCCAGGTGAATACTTTCGCCTTCCTAGATGAAGGGTCATCATTGACGCTGATCGAAGGAGAATTGGTGAAGCAGCTGGGAACATCCGGCAGTCCACAACCTCTCTGTCTAAGATGGACGGCCAATACTTCCCGTACAGAAAAATCTTCCCAGAGTGTTTCCATTTGTATCTCTGGGGAAGGTAAGGATCGGAAGTACACACTAGCTGGAGCACGGACAGTTGAGAATTTAAATCTACTGACACAAAGTTTTCAACTGGAAGATGCAGCTAAGCGCATTGAATATTTGCAGCATCTGCCATTGAGAAGCTACCAGGATGCAACTCCTAGGATACTGATTGGACTCGACAATCTGCGGTTGGCCCTACCGCTGAAGATTAGAGAAGGAGATAGATCTGGTCCCGTTGCAGCAAAAACAGGGCTTGGTTGGTGCGTTTATGGCCAGCAGCAGCAGGAGGATCAGAGAGCTTTCAGCTTTCATGTGTGCGAGTGCACAAAAAATGAAGAACTCCACGGAACATTGAAGCAATTCTTTGCTGTGGGAGAAGTAGGGGCAACCAACCCTATTCTTTCAGCCGAAGATCAACGAGCGCAGAAACTGTTGGTGCAAACGACAAGGAAAGTTGGGAATCATTACGAATCCGGACTGTTGTGGAAGCACGATTACGTCGAGTTTCCAGAAAGCTATCCAATGGCGCTGAGCCGAATGAAATGTCTGGAGCGTCGTATGGAGCGGGATTTGATTCTGAAGCAGAAAGTTCATCAGCATATTTGGGATTACATGACCAAGGGCTACGCACACGTAGCGACAGACGAAGAGCTAGAGACAGCAGATCCCAGAAGAGTGTGTTATCTACCGTTAGGAGCAGTCACGAACCCGAAGAAGCCAGGAAAGGTGCGCATTATCTGGGATGCTGCTGCAAAAGTGGATGGAACTTCATTAAACAATCATCTACTGAAGGGACCCGATCAATTGACCGTGCTTCCTTCTGTTCTATTCCTCTTCCGGCAGTACCACATTGCAGTGAATGCCGACATTCAAGAGATGTTCCACCAAATTTTCATGTTAGCAAGCGACAAGCAGTCGTTACGATTTCTATTTCGTTTCGATTCTGCACTGCCGCCCGAAGTCTACGTTATGGATGTAGCTACGTTTGAGGCGACATGTTCACCAGCCTCAGCACAATTCATAAAGAATTTGAACGCCAAGGAGCATGCGCAGCAGTATCCTCGTGCAGCTCAAAGGATAGTTGACAACCACTACGTCGACGACTATCTTGACAGCTTCGGCGATGAGGAGGAAGCCAAGCAGATTGCTACGGAAGTACGTTTAGTCCATCGCAATGGTGGCTTCGTTCTAAGGAACTGGAATTCCAACAGCGATGCAGTGCTGGATTTTCTAGGAGAGCCAACCCTAGTAGCACACATGTTGCCATTCGGTTGAGATAACATAAATATGACTTGCTAAGTCATAATCAAGTTACTACAACTAATAATGCCAGTTGTGTGCTACTTGGGAAGGACCGATATAAACAAGAATATCAACCTGGTGGACAATGAACACGCTGAGAGAGTGCTTGGAATGCTGTGGGTACCCGTAACTGACGAATTGTGCTTCTCAACGCACATGATCGAGGAAGTTAGCATGCTTATCCAGACTTTTACTCGGCCAACAAAAGGGCAAGTGTTGCGCTGTGTGATGACACTGTTCGACCCATTAGGGTTACTCGCATCCTTTCTGATTCACGGGAAGGTACTAATTCAGGAACTATGGAGAACCGGAATCAACTGGGACGAAAACATCAAAGACGCAGAGTTGAATCGATGGCGCGACTGGGTGCTGTTGGTCCAGTTCATTTCTACGGTTCGTATTCCGAGATGCTACTTCGAAGCGGCAACGAGCTCCACCTACAAGAATGCACAGCTACATGTCTTCGTCGACGCAAGTCCTGCGGCGTATTGCTGCGTTGTATGGATTTCGAAGGCAACGGACAATGTTCTTTGATTGCAGCAAAGGCAAAGGTAGCTCCTCTGAAGCTAATGTCAATACCTAGGCTTGAACTACAAGGGTGCGTACTCGGCACACGAATGCTGAAATTTGTTCAGGAAAACCACATGATTCCAATTACCCAACGCTATCTGTGGACGGACAACACTACGGCGCTTTCCTGGATCAGGTCGCATCCACGCAACTACCGACCGTTCGTTGCCCACAGAGTAGGAGAGATCCTGGAAACTGCAAGCGTAGATGAATGGAGATACGTTCCGTCATCGTCCAATCCGGCCAATGAAGGTACCAAGTGGGGTAAAGGACCAGCACTGATAGTCGTTGGTTTACTGGACCAGAGTTCCTGAAGTACTCTGAAGACCACTGGCCGATTTCTCCAGTATTATCCAACATCGAGAAGGAGGAGATACGACCCTCTGTTCTATTTCACTTTCCGTATGAATCGGTAATTCAATTTGAAAGGTTCTCGAAGTGGGAGAGGTTACATCGCACTGTAGCATATGTGCTGAGGTTTGCTAACAACATTAACAGTAAGCGGCGCAGCATCTCTGGCGAGATACATCAGGAGGAGCTGCTGGCAGCGGAAGCGGTGATCATGAAGCAAGTGCAGTGGAAAATGTTTCCGGACGAGATGTCGATTCTCACAAAGAACAAGTCTGTGGCAGAAAATGTTTTGCAAACGATTCCGAAAAGCAGTTCTTTGTATCAATTAGTACCAGTGTTGAATGAAGACGGAGTTATGCGTCAAAACGGACGCATTGGAGCAGCGCAACATGCATTGTACAATCTACGGTATCCAGTGATTCTACCTAGAAGGAGTGAAGTTACCACACTGGTGGTAGATCTGTACCATCGGAAGTATAAGCACGCAAATCCAGAGACAGTAGTCAACGAGATTCGTCAACACTTCGAAATACCTCGACTGCGAACAATTGTGCGAAGATGCAGCCGTGAGTGTTGGTTCTGCAAACTTCGCAAAACTCAGCCGTGCATTCCTCCGATGGCTTCACTTCCAGCAGCCCGTCTTGCTGCCTACAGTCGTCCGTTCTGTTTCGTCGGATTGGACTATTTCGGTCCGTTGATGGTGAAGCAAGGTAGAGCAAACGTCAAGCGATGGATCGCCCTTTTTACTTGTCTTACTGTGCGCGCTGTACATCTGGAAGTCGTGCACAGCTTGACTACTTCATCATGCATTTCTGCCGTACGAAGGTTCATCGGCCGTCGAGGAGCACCAGTGGAGGTGTACAGCGATAACGGGGCTAACTTTCAAGGTGCCAAGCGACTTCTACGGGAACAAATAGAGCAAGGGCTCTTCGCAACGTTCACTACCTCTAAGTGTAAATGGGTCTTCATACCACCAGGTGCGCCACACATGGGTGGCGCCTGGGAAAGGATGGTGCAGTCAGTGAAGGCTGCCATGGGTGAAGCCTACGGGGATGGGAAGCTTGACGAGGAAGGACTTGGGACTTTGGTTGTGGAGGCTGAGAGCGTAGTTAACTCTAGGCCTTTGACGTACTTGCCGTTAGACTCGGATGAGTCCGAAGCGTTAACTCTGAACCACTTTTTGCTCGGGAGTTCAAGTGGTGCCAAAAAACCCAGCGTGGACATCCGCTACCAACAGCGGAATCTGCAGAGAACGTGGGTTGATATACAGGAACAGCTGGATATCTTCTGGAAACGGTGGCTGAAAGAATATCTTCCAGTCATTCGTCGGCAGTCCAAGTGGTTCGAAGAAGTGGCAAGAGAGATCAAGAATGGTGACTTAGTTCTAATAATCGACGATAGTAGGCGAAGTGAATGGACTAGAGGACGTGTGGAACAAGCTATACGAGGACCGGATGGTAGAGAACCGTGCAGTCTTGGTTGATGGCAAGATGCACCCGCCGGAGAATGTTGCCGCAAGTCTACCGATCAAAAATGGCCGTGAAACTGGCAACCCGGTACCTGAACGCGACGCGGCGAACACAACGTCACCCGCTGTCACCCGCTGTCACCGGTGATTGGACAGGCGACGTGTTTGCGACGATCGTGCTGTCAGAACAGAAACCTGCATCGAGAGGAAAGCACATTTTTTGGAACAGTGAATTTGTTTATTAAATCTAACCCTTAAACAATATCGTTAAATTGAATAAAAGCACTAAATTGTAAGTCTTTATTAACTATCCTAGATCATATAAACTTGAATTGTTCCTTTTTTGTAGCTTTGAAGCCTACGTAATAAATAGCTGTCAAAAATTAGTGCCAAGGGTTTATTTCCGCCAACACCTTCCCTTGACAATTGTGGAGACGCAGCGGTAAACACGGTCTCTAACCAACGATTGTCAAACTAATCATCCTTCCCCCCTCCCCAAAGACCGTGAGGACGTGGCCGGCACCGGTACTGATCTATAAATAGAATTAGTGAACTTGTACATTGAAGATGCAAAGCTACTCCCAAGCTCCATCTATGTGGTTCAATTACACTACTTCTGATCGGTAACGGAGTAGCAACTACGCTATGATGACGTTATTGTGTCGTTCCTAAAAACGGGTGTACTGATGATAAAGTGTTCCAAACAACGTTGATAATAAAAAAAAACGAACATAACATGTTATCTCAACCTGACGACACTGATCTTAGTCGACCTGCAAGACCATACACTACAGTGGCGTGCTTGCCACCGCGTGAGTAGTCACCCGTACTACCATTTCTTCAGGTCCGTTGGGGGAGCATTTAACGTCAACGTACGGTCTTCAAATTTAAGTATGTTTGTTTTGTAGTCAGGCCGAGCATTTCAAGAGATGGAATTCTTGACTTGGCAATTTTTTTCAAAATAAGGGATGGCCTAGTGAACATTAATGGTTTTGGCTAGAATGAAAGATATGAAGAGAAAGTGTTGAAAGTTTCGTCAGTGTGCGGCAGGCTTGGAAATAGAACAGATGTTTAGGAAATTGAGCGAAAAGGGCATGTATCCAATGGTACTTGAACCAAAGACGTCCATTTTTGCCTAACATCCCACTGCGGGGTAGGTCGAAGCACGGACTAAGTCCGCCACTTCAATAGGCAAAAATGTCCGGTTTGGAAGAAGCTCATGTACCACTGATGGCTTGTGATAGTTGTCTAGCGATATATATTATGTGCACTCTGTTTTTGATGCGCACATGGGAGAGGAACTCTCTCCTTATTGGGGTTTATTTTGATTTTGATATTACAAGCCATCATTGGTACATGAGCGTTTTCCAAACCGGACATGTTTGCCTGTTGAAGTGGCGGACTTAGTGCCGCACACTGACGGAACTTTCAACACTTTCTCTCATTTCAACATATGCGTTTAGTTGGTTTAACAAAACACTTTGTTTTGGGCAAAAAACGCGATGTTCAATTCTATAAAACATGAAGTTTTATTTCAACTTAAAGTTTTTGTTGAATGAGTTCATCGGTTTTATTGGTCCATATTTAAAACAAAATTTTAGTTGGATTGATTTCTATTTTGATTTGGTATAACTACACACTTAGAAAATTTTACAGTATTCGGTAACTTTTTACCGAACTTTCAACAGCTGAACAGTTCGGTAATCCGATTGAACGGACTTCGGTAAAATTTAACAAATTCCGGTAATTTTTGTACCGGAATCCTGATAAATTTTACCGAAATACGGTAAATTGGATTACCGAACGTTCAGCTGCTGAAAAATCGGTAAACAATTATCGAATACTGTAAAATCTTCTAAGTTCAAACCCGCGTAACGCTTTCGATTTCAGAAATTTTAAAACGGCGCCCCTATGCAGGAATACAAAAGAGAGACGTAAGTTCTACTTCGAAAAAGGTTTCTTGTTTGAAATGAAATTATAACCCTTTTTACCCTTCTTACATCAATAGAAGGGTATTAAGATCGCTTGAAAACTCGACTGTTTATCCGAGGCCCACAGGGCCGAGTGTCATATACCATTCGACTCAGCTCGACGAACTGAGCACATGTCTGTGTGTATGTATGTGTGTGTGGGTATGTGTGTGTGTATGTGTGTGTGTGTTACAAATAATGTCACATCGGTTTCTCAGCCATCTGTGAACCGATTTCAGTTCTGTTGACGGCAAATGGAAGCTACAACATTCCCATAGAACGCTATTGATTGTTTTTTCATTCGGACATTTCGTTACGAAGATATGAACGAAACAGTACTTGAAGGCCTATTATAATAGTAATCAAACAGTTTAGTCTCCGATTACATACTGAGCTATTTGTGTACCGATTTTAGTTTTGTTGGTGCAAAATCAAAGCTATGATATCTCCAAATAACTGGTCAAAATTTCATTATGATTGGATAATCTTTAATGGAGATATAACCAAAACAATACCTGAGAGCACATAATTGTGAGATGACAATATACTCGTTGCAGTGCAAAACCGAAAAAGACCAATCACACCAATCGATGCCGCTTGCATTCTATTGTGTCGCATCTGTTGCGTTGTATAGCACATACAGCGGACTAGCCACACTATGCGACTGTATAGAATTAGAGCAGCATCGATTGGCTCGAGTGGTCTGGTTTTGAACTGCAACGAGTATATTCGAAAATTACACAAAGTCTTCATTTACTATTTTCAACGAATATGTACTTATTAAGCATCTTGAATCCATATCGATAATCAAAATTGAAGCTAAGGATTGAAGCTTTGTTAACGCCAAATTAAAGTTATAAAATCTTCAAATAAGTGTTCAAAATTTCATTATGTTAACTTCCCTTTTTACCCTTCTTACATCAATAGAAGGGTATTAAGATCGCTTGAAAACTCGACTTTTTATCCGAGGCCCACAGGGCCGAGTGTCATATACCATTCGACTCAGCTCGATGAACTGAGCACATGTCTGTGGGTGTAAGTGTATGTGTGTGTGTGTGTGTATGTGTGTGTGTGCGTGTGTGTGTGTGTGTGTGTGTGTGTGTGTGTGTGTGTGTGTGTGTGTGTGTGTGTGTGTGTGTGTGTGCGTTACAAATAATGTCACATCGGTTTCTCAGCCATCTGTGAACCGATTTCAGTTCTGTTGACGGCAAATGGAAGCTACAACATTCCCATAGAACGCTATTGATTGTTTTTTCATTCGGACATTTCGTTACGAAGATATGAACGAAACAGTACTTGAAGGCCTATTATAATAGTAATCAAACAGTTTAGTCTCCGATTACATACTGAGCTATTTGTGTACCGATTTTAGTTTTCAATCAAAGCTATGATATCTCCAAATAACTGGTCAAAATTTCATTATGATTGGATAATCCTTCATGGAGATATGACCAAAACAATACCTGAGAGCACATAATTGTGAGATGAAAATATACTCGTTGCAGTGCAAAACCGAACAAGACCAATCACACCAATCGATGCCGCTTTCATTCTATTGTGTCGCATCTGTTGCGTTGTATAGCACATACAGCGGACTAGCCACACTATGCGACTGTATAGAATTAGAGCAGCATCGATTGGCTCGAGTGGTCTGGTTTTGAACTGCAACGAGTATATTCGAAAATTATACAAAGTCTCCATTTACTATTTTCAACGAATATGTACTTATTAAGCATCTTGAATCCATATCGATAATCAAAATTGACGCTTAGGATTGTCTAATAATTCATGCTATGGACTGATTATATGAAATTTCTAATATTTATGTAATTTCCCCTTTTATATTACTAACAAACACAGGTCATTAAAGACTATTAATGGAAATATTTTAATATATGTTCAATCCTGAGCAATACGTTCAGGATTGACAAAAAGTTCATTTTATCAACTGAATGTATGACATATTGAATATTTCTGAATCTTCTTGGAATTTCTGATGAAAATTTGTATCCAGTACAATATTGCCCACATTTGAGTTTGTAATTCTGGTGAAATGTAAGAAGGGTTCAGTCTCACCATCGGTGGATTAATGCGGGTTTTTTTATGTGCTCCTGGTGGAATTGAAATCGACAAAATTTCAATTTTAAATTTCTTCCTAACAAATCTCAGAATTTCCTTAATCCTTAACCTTATTTCCTCATTCCATGGGATATTTAAATATTCAAAAAATATAAAATGTTCATTGAGCCGTTTTTGAGTTACATTTTTTTAAATTTTTTTGCCCATACACACATGGAATCACACACAAGCATCTTTTCATTGAAGTTATCAAACTTATTCCTAATAAATTCATGATAACTATGTTTACAAATCTAGTTTTATTTGTGAAGTAATGTACCCATCAAAAGAAGGGGAGGTTGGTCCAATTCAAATTGTTTAAAAGCAGAGACCAACATTGCTAGGGTTTACTCAGCCATGGTTTACGCTATAACTGGAACCAGAGGTACTAATGCGGAATTTGAGTTGAAGCGTAAACCACGACTGAGTAAACTTAACTCATATTTTGAATTATTCCACATTAGGGTCATTTTGACTGAACCGAACAGAAACTAGAATACAATTTTTTTTAGCGTGTAGAACATTTTTTCTCAAATTTAGTCAAGTTAAAAATCAATTTTGTAGTCCAAAAAATACAATTTCTCCGACCAATGCAATCTACGTTGAAATTATTTATGTAATGAGAGCTTTCCATTGGTATTATTAAAAATTTGGCTACCAGCGCTGTCTGAGAGAATCTTGGGAGGTCCGAATTGGCCACAAGGTCGGAATTGGACCAGGCTCCACTATATTGAGGAATTGGAGCTCAAATCTCAAAGCTTGAGACTACAAGCAAGGGTTTTCTCAGATTACCTTCAATTAAAACTCAGCATTTAATTTGATTATTAAATTAGTATTATTTTTCATAATTCATCAAAATATATATGACATAGCAAAATTCTTACAATTTAACGCACTTTTCTTCCGTTTCACGATAATGTAATTTTCATTTTGTGGCTTAAAGTAATCAAACGATTGTGTCCCAGAGATTTGTTTTACGCGAGTATAACGGTTCTTTATTTTCTTTTCTATTGCATTGTAATCTTTTTCCTAGAAAAACAAGTAATATATTTTGGAATCTATTTTAGAAACAGCCCAAGAGTAAAGTTCGTATGCAGTTGTAATATGATGGTCTTGTAAACTTGCTTTTGAAGCGTTTTGCTTTAGAACACCTCCTAATGCGTCACAAGGCCCTTTTCCATGGCAAGTGGCAAAAAAGTTCCACTCTGCATTAAGACCGAAGTCTATATACATGTGGCACAAATTGATAGCAGTCATCTTATTTTTGTTTTGACTGCCTGATTCATCAGAAAAAAAATAGATATTTTTGAGGTGAGGTAGCTTTTTTTTAATGAAAATCGCACAATTTATTATAAACAGCCGAACGGCAACATGGTTATGTTTAGTAAATTCTGCGATTGCTATGAAGCTTGTAAACTTTATATTTTGTTCTTCATCCTTATAATATATGGCAAAAAGATGGATTGTGTATTGAGCGTTTGCCCAATGAAAACCTTGTATAGCGTCCTGAATAACAAAAGAGTTATTTTCAAAGAAGTCAGCAATTATAATGCTGTCAGTTGCTTCCAAATTACTTTTAAGTTGTTTTAGGTAGTTACCTTGCTGCTCTGCAATAAAATTATGCAATAAAAAATGTTTCCACAAACTCTTCTGCATCCATTTGCATTTCAGCAGTCGAATAGTTCGCACGCATTTTAAATTCAGTCCGTACAATTTTAACGCGGGTTCTAGCTGTTTTGTTTGTTTTCTTCTACCATGCACATCGTCGCGTAAGCCATTTGTTTTGTCGCCCCCAGTAGTGAACCAAGTCTTGCTCGCGTAAAAATGCCGTGTGTAGTAAATAACTGTGTCAGTGAGGATGACCGACTAATCTTCCATTGCCATGAAGCTTGCGGAAAAGAATTCCACGCAGCCTGTGCTGGAACTAGGAGAAATTATGAACAACACATTCGTGCGTTCATGTTGCCGCTGTGCGACAGCTGCCAGGAAGAATTTACGAGTATAATTGAACTCAGAAAATTACTTCAACGCCAGCGCCCTTTTCTGGCGACATCGAGGCCGCAAATGATAAAATTTGCCCTTTGATCAATAGCTTCAATGTACGGGAAGCTTTTGATAGCCTCGAAATGAACTTGTCCGAGCTGAGGGGTGAGCTCAAGACAAACGACGGCACCGTGGCACAATTATTTAACAATGTGTCATCGATTTTACGCGAAAAATACAACCAGGACACATTTAATTCAAGTGTACAACGGGCCTGTGAAGCACTCGCCAGCAAAATTGCGCTCGATGTTGGTCATGGCTTCTCAAAACTAGAAGACCAAATCAAGGCGATGAATGCAAGCCTTAATGAAGTTGCTGTAAAAGAAGTACCGAATTTTCCTACCTCGGAAATCATAGATCAAAAAAAACATTTGTCGAGTACTGTTTCAGCTATGCAGCTTCCAGCAACGAATGCTTTAAGTGATGAAATCACTCTTGCCGATGAATTTGCCCATGATCTTGCTCTTGCTAGATCCCAGCACGATGAGCTCTTAGAAGAAAGTTCTGGCTGGCGACTATTGGGTAATAAAGAAGTGTGGAGAGCAGATTGGGCAGATTATGATTTGCGTAAACTGCATCGTCGACAACAGGAAAAAGCTCAAAAATCATGCAACCGTAGGAACCGTAGGAAGCGTAACAACAACATAAATGGATACATAAACCCCCTCAACACAATCAATAACGACAACAATCAGAACATCGTTCCGACGTGCAGTTACAGCAACCGTTCGCTAACTGGGCTAAGAGCATAGCCCAGTTAGCGGATGCTGCTCGGTAACTGGGCTGACATTTCAAATGTAAATAAACTTCGAGGGGGTTTTCGATCAGATTTCAGTTGGGATATTTTATTGCACAATATATAAATTATATAATGTTTTTATGTCTTATGCGTTATTGCGATGTAGCTTATTGTATACTGCCGTTCTACGCATAACTGTCCCATGTTCTATGGGTTTCCCTATATACATGGGACAGTTATGCTAATAACGGCAGTATACCACATTGTACAAAATGTTTGACTTAGTTTATATGGAATTACGACGCAATTTCGTACAGTTTAACTATTTTTCAATACTCTACGAAACTCATATCCCTTTTACATGCCCCTTGCTAATTTTGACAAAAAAATGTCAAATGTAGTTTTTTGAAGTTTATTTGCTTTTTAACTGGGCTATAGCCCAGTTAGCGAACGCCCAGTTAAAAAGCAGCCCAGTTAAACAGCACCCAGTTAGCGAACAGTTACTGTATATCAATAACTACAACAACAACCACAACATCACCAAAAACGCCTATAACAATAACAACAACAACAACAAAAACAACCATAGAAGTCATCAAACAGCTACTAGCTTTCTACCACCCGATAAGGAGTTACTTGCAGCAGCAAAGGCGACTTTCTCCCACCTTCAGATTGACCAGCGTTGCATCAGGTTTCAACGTGGTGAAACACTGAATCCATACCCGGTGGATCATCAATTCCCGCAAACGAAACCAACTGCTACCTCCGATTGGATACTCAGCCCCGTCCTGCGGAACTCTTTCGCACAGCATTGTACGTCCTGTTCCTGTGAGCGTCCGTGTTTTCGCTCGACCTGACGCACTCTACAGAGGTAGACTATGACGAACAGGATGCGACTGGTAATGTATCTATAGTTTTAAATAACGACGTACTTCCATCAATTCCCTCAGAATCACCTTCTACTGAAACTCTGGTGTATTATCAGAATTTTAATCGCATGAAAAGTGCATCAAAAATGAATGTTATACATAAAAATATTTTGTGCTCCAATTTGTCGATTATTTTGGGTACCGAAACAAGCTGGAATGATAGCATTAAAAGTAAGGAAATTTTTGACAGTGATTATAATGATTTTAGAGACGACCGGGACTTACTTTAGAAAGTCTGGTGGAGGAGTTCTCATTGCAGTTTCTTCAAATTTTAGCTCTGAACTTCTGGTTTCATCAAAATTTAAAGAATTTGAGCATGTATGGGTGAAAACACATATTGCTGGTAAAATTCACATTTTCGCAACAGTGTATTTTCCACCAGACCAAGCTTGTAAGTCTACCCGAATAAAAAAATCTCATAGATTTACAATTTAATGTATTGTTACCATACAATAGAATCTATAGTATGTACATTTAATCTTATTGTTCACAACTATAAGATGACAATAGGAGCTATTGTTACCACAATAGAATCTACTGTAAACCGAGACATCGACAATAGAAAAGGGGGGTTGTTATGTATCTTAACTATAGAAAAAATCATTATTTTCCGAACAAATTTGAACCAATAACTATTAATTGTATTGTTTCGCAATTGTTGAAAATCCAAACATATGGAATGAATTGTAGATCTATTGTAATGACAATATGCATTTTTTCTTTATCTGATTCATGAACAATAAGATTCATGGTCGGAAATAGATTTTAATGTTATTTTATATTAATGTATTGTAATTGTATGGTTATTTTTATCCGGGTACATACGAAATCTTTTCTCGAGCAGCTGAAGAAATTGTAACCCAATTTCCTGCTGAATATAAAGTTCATGTATATGGCGATTTCAAACAGCGCAATGCAGATTTTATTCCTGACGCAGCAAATGAGAATAATTTTCCTTGAGCCCGATTCTTTTCAAACTTTCTGGAAATAAAGTACTACTAAATGGTAAAGTTTTGACATCATGGGTTTATTGAACCTCTTCTCCCAACCCAAATGCCCGCACCTTTGCCTTGACCCCTTTCATCGAATTTTGGGCAATGATAGGACCGACTTGCTTACTTACTTTTAACCACACTTTCTTCAGTTCAAGTTCATTTTCTATCAGTTTTGGAGTTTTAACGAGCTTTGCCTTCATGATTGCCCAACATTTTGCAATTGGGCAAAGTTCCGGGGTGTTTGGAGGGTTGACATCTCTTGGTACAAAAACTACATTATTATCTCTGTACCAGTCTAAGACGGGCCGGGCATAGTGGCAAGATGCCAAATCCGGCCAAAATGGTGTCGGGCTATCGTGAGATCTCAAGAAGGGTAGAAGTCGGTTTTGGAGGCATTCGTCCTTGTAGATTTGTCCGTTGACGGTCCCAGAGGTGATGAAGGGCTGACTTATTTTGCCAAATCAAAGATTGCTTGCCAGACAAGGATTTTTTTGGTGCATTTCGACAGTTTCTTCTTCCGTACACTCTCCGGAACGGCCAAATTAGAGGTGGCGACGAAGTGTTCCTGTCCTGGCATTTGTTTGGTGTCGGCTTTAATGTAGTTCTCATCGTCCATCACAATGCAGAACGGTTTTGTGAGCCACTCCCTGTACAGTTTTCTTGCACGAGTTTTGGCCACCGAGTTCTGTTTATCACTCCGGTTTGGTGCCTTCTGGACCTTGTACACATGTCATCCAGAACGTTTCATTGTTTTCTGCACAAAATAAACTGAAACTTTCGCCTTTTTCGCACCATCCCTGATCGAAATGTTGGGATAACGCTTAAATTGGTTCAATACCATCCTGACCTTCTCCGGATTTGATATGCCACGTTTTTTGCCACTACCATTTTTCCGCTTGGTTGTCGGCCCTTGAACGTTTTGATCACATGAGATACGGTTGAATGTGCGATTCCGAGCTGTTTTCCGATCCATCGATGAGAAGCGTTTGAATTTTCGAAGTGAGTGCCCAAAGTTTGTTGGCGCACTATTTCTTCATTCGAAGCTATCACTGAAATCACTGGACCGATTTTCAGGAAATTCATTACTCAATTGACACAACACAATGAAATACATTCAGTTAAAATTTCAATAATTTTTACCCACACGCTAAAAAGTTCGGAACAATTGCGTGTGTCCAAATTTCATCGAATACAGTCTTTATGTGTCAGTTTCAGGAGACATAATTTTACACGAAATCTTTCTTTACGTTCCCCGACTTTTTTCAAACATGAATTACGTCTCGTGTAGAATTCAAAATTTCTAAGTGTGTGGCAACAGGTTTTCAAAAGTCAGAAAAATGTTGAATGTGCAGTAGAGATATTTTATAAAATGTAATTGGAAACTATTCAGGAAGAAGTCCCTCTGACGAGAAGACGACGAAACTATGCTTCTAAAAATCCAATTTGGTTTAATAAGCAAATTACTAATTTGAAGAATCGGAATAAAAGTTTCACAAAATTTACAAAAATTACAGTAATCAAGCTAATTTGGAAGAGTATTTGAAAATCTGCAGTCAACTTAATTTAGCTATTTCCTCTGCACTATCTGAGTATAACACAAAAACTGAAAATGAGATAAAGTCATGTCCGAAAAATGTCTTCAATTACGTTAAAACTAAGGTTAAATCGTGTAATTTCCCAACAAATATGACTTTGGGTGAAAAAGTAGGAGATAACTCAGAAGATATTTGTAATCTATTTGCGAAATTTTTTTTAAGGGGCTTACACAAAATTTTCGGACAATGATCGCGATTCTGAATATTTCTCATACTTTCCTGACTATCCAGGTTATATTGGTGTCAGTAACATTATTGTACAAGACATTCTCTCAGGTTTAAAATAGTTAGACGCTAATAAAATCCGAGGACCTGATGGAATTCCACCAGTATTTATGAAAAACCTAGCAACTGAATTTACAACTCCTGGCAATTTGAGCATTCGTGCTTCATTGTATTAAACGTTTCTTCAGTAAGGTTTCAGTTCCGTTCACTCAAAATGACCCTAACGTGGAATAATTCAAAATATGACTTAAGTTTATTCAGTCGTGGTTTACGCTACAACTCAAATTCGGCATGAGTGCCTCTGCAATCCTTATGAGCACCCGTGCTGAATTTGGACGCTAACGGACCATTGTGGCTCCAGTTATAGCGTAAACCATGGCTGAGTGAACCCTAGTAATGTTGGTCTCTGCTTTTAAACAATTTGAGGCTGATTTATAGTTCTTACATTTAATGGGGTCAGATTTGGACCCGCCTTTCCTACTTTTGATGGGTTCAATACTTCACAAATAAAACTAGATTTGTTAACATGGCTATCATGAATTTATTAGGATTAGGTTTGATAACTTCAATGAAATAATTCCCGCAGTTATTTTGAAGTGATGAATAATAATGCTCATTCCATGTGTGTATGGGCAAAAAACTTGAAATTTTCAAAAAAATGTAACGCAAAAACGGCTTTATGAACATTTCTAATTCTTTGGTATGTTTTGTAAAAATGTTTGAATTTTTATAAAAAAAATAAAAATAAATAGTCGTTGTGGTCCAACACTTAAAAAATCATAAAAAACGTATATTTTGACCATTTTAGCAAATTTGAGTACATTATTAATTTTAACCAATAATAAAAACAAGAAGTAATAAGCTTTCTATTCATAAAAATACATTACAAATCGATACAGTGGTTCAAAAGTTATGATTTTTTTTTATATAAAAAATTTCGAAAAATGTCGATTTTTCTTGTAACTCTATATCTTACATGGTCACTCTAATAAAAAAATAAAAAAATACGGGTCTTATTATTTTCGATGAAGAACATACCAAGCGATTTTGAGCAAATTCGGACAACTTTTTTTTCAACTCTATTCGTTTCCCGTGGAATCGAGAAATACGGACTATCATCTTTCACGATGATCCAATACGCTGCCGAAGGCGGAGAGGCTTGAAACAGTAAATGAAAGTTGAGAAAGAGGAAAAATAAGCAAGAATAACTAAGATGCATCTTAGTCATCGGCTTTTCAGGATGGTGACAAATTGCCAAGAGAACAATTTACTCGTCGAACAGTTGCGCATATTGCTGATGAAATGTGTTGTATTGTTGCACGATTTTTTTTACACCCAGTCTAGTGCTCCTGAAGAGGAAAATGAGGAAGATTTGCCTATAGAAGGTTTATTTGTGGAAACATCCAGACGGTTGGTGTAACTGATAATCCGGCGGTTACAACCTGATCGGTAGAAAATCCCACAATCGCTACAAATTCGGGAAGAACTAACCCCAATCCAATCGAGGGGTTTTCATACGACTGCTGCGAGTCTTTGGAATGCATTTCACATCATTTAATCCTCCTCAACCCACCAGCAGTGTGCCAAACATTTTTTACAATCCCCCGAAGGTTCCTCATGCCTGTTCGGCTTACGCGCCACATAATCCACCACCAATGGGAAATCCTCTGTTTGCACCCTGTTTGAAATTCTTTCAATCCACGTCTATTCCCACATTATACATTGCCAGTGTCCAGGTGGACTTTGACAAAATACGATGGCGAGGATCACGGCCTTAAATTGAATGAGTTTTTATAGATTGTTCAAGCATTGTCGCTTGCTGAGCACGTTTCCGAAGCAAAATTATTCGAATCGGCTATTCATCTTTTCACCAGACATGCTCTTAAGTGGTACATGACCATGCGTACTACGGGTCGCCTGTTTAATTGGCCATATTTAGTGTTGGAATTAAACGCGTTAAATTTCTCTGCCTACAATAAAGTTTTTGGGACGGAAAAGTATCTCAAACCCAAAGCTAACAAAGCCGAGCAGGAAAACAATCGAACCTCAACCTCAGCAACACAATTTGACAATAGAGACCGAAACAGGAACCCGTTTAGTTTTAATCAAAACTCCGCAGTTCCAACGTCAAACAATGCGCGAATGCATCATCAGGCAGTATCCATGAAACACTCAATCCAGTCATTTCTTTACTCTAATAGCCCTAATCAACTCGCACCGCCCGCCACCGAAAAACAATTGTTTTAATTGTGGTATTCCTGGGCATCGCTTGAACACATGTAGGATTCCCAAAGCAGTTCTGTCCAAAAACTGTGGTTTTTGAGGATACCCCACTGATAATCGTCCTTTTTGCACAAAATACGAGATTACAGCGAGCAAAAACCTCTCACCTTTCTTTGAACCTACTACCACAGAGAACAGACATTGATGTCCATATAACTTTTCTCGAAAAACGTGTGTAAAAATTTAAACGAAAATATGTTGAAACACTAACGCCATCTCTTACCGGCTGCCCAAGTTATGTTGAATCATGTTGCCAGTGATTTTTTACTATCTACGCAACTCAACGTTGCGAAACGTTGCTGTCAAAATTCAAAACAAAAGAATCGGTATCTGAAACAAACATTATAAACATTTGTTCGGGTGAAAAAGTACGTATTCCAGCTTGCAATTTACAAGGCATTTTGAAAGATATCTAAAACATCAGCACTCGTGATTCATAGGCCAATTCATTAATATGTCGACGAAAGTTTTTGGATATAACGGAAAGGCAACTGGGGTTATATCTAGAGAATGTGTTGGTACCCGATTCGTTTTGAGTTTGTGAATGCAGTTGCAGCTCAAAAGGGGTTTTTCGTGAAGAGCTGCGATGTTCAACTACCAATCGCTCGTCCTCGTAGTATATGATGGAGGTGATGGAGTACGTATATCCTTGGACAGTACATAGCTATCGAGTCGACTGCTTTCTGGTATTTCAATACATGAGTCCTCTGATGCTGAAGTCTTCTACCACTAATCATTGACAAACAGTGATGGATCACTGGGAATGCCAATAATCAGTGAATCGACAAACTCTATGGATGCATCCTCCAAGTAGTCACCTGACATTCTGATAGAACTAAATACAAATATGTTGATAAAAATCGCTTTCAATACTTTTTGGTATAGTTTATGGTATGGTATAGTGATTGAACGAACATTCGAAAGGCATTGCCTTTGGAACTAACTTGCATGTGAATTTTAAATTCAATTAGATTTTAGACTAAGAGTTCCTTTTATGTTACGCTGCATTACCACTTTTCTTTCCTGGATAGTTCCTTGAAAGCATTGAGAGGAAAGTGAGAGAAACGAATACTTATGTTCTTGAATGTTTGTGGCCCTGCAGCAGCAAACATTTAGGCAGCTTCACAAGAGCAACATTTTCTACCCAAGCATGGCATCTGCGTTATAAAACATACTCTCATATGTATTCATAATTTCAAAAATGAAGAAAAATTCACATTTCATTATCACCTGTGAACTGATAAAAGGAAATATTGTATCGTTACTGATTATTACTGATTAAAGTCGCATGAATATGGGCGGCCGGTATAAGAAGCAAGTGCAGAGAAAAACATGAAAAACTTTTCAGGTTATGTGCTAGGCTTTTGATTGATAAATATTGACATGACAGTTATCGCCCAACTGCAGCGCCGCCTACCAGAAGCATAACCACATACATTTGAAATGTCGGTTTAAAGTTTTACACAAGTAGCAGACCGAAGATAAACGTCTGTTCTCTGTGCTGCAACTGCATTCACAAACTCAAAACGAATCGGGTACCAACACATTCTCTAGATATAACCCCAGTTCCGTTTCCGTTATATCCAAAAACTTTCGTCGACATATTAATGAATTGGCCTATGAATCACGAGTGCTGATGTTTTAGATATCTTTCAAAATGCCTTGTAAATTGCAAGGTGGAACACGTACTTTTTCACCCGAACAAATGTTTATAATGTTTGTTTCAGATACCGATTCTTTTGTTTTGAATTTTGATAGCAACGTTTTGCAACGTTGAGTTGCGTAGAATGTAAAAAAATCACTGGCAACATGATTCAACATAACTTGGGCAGCCGGTAAGAGATGGCGTTAGTGTTTCAACATATTTTCGTTTAAACTTTTACACACGTTTTTCGAGAAAAGTTATATGGACATCAATGTCTGTTCTCTGTGGTTGCAGCTCAAAAGGGGTTTTTCGTGAAGAGCTGCGATGTTCAACTACCAATCGCTCGTCCTCGTAGTATATGATGGAGGTGATGGAGTACGTATATCCTTGGACAGTACATAGCTATCGAGTCGACTGCTTTCTGGTATTTCAATACATGAGTCCTCTGATGCTGAAGTCTTCTACCACTAATCATTGACAAACAGTGATTGATCACTGGGAATGGCAATAATCGGTGAATCGACAAACTCTATGGATGCATCCTCAAAGTAGTCACCTGACATTCTGATAGAACAAAATACAAATATGTTGATAAAAATAGCTTTCAATACTTTTTGGTATAGTTTATGGTATGGTATAGTGATTGAACGAACATTCGAAAGGCATTGCCTTTGGAACTAACTTGCATGTGAATTTCACATTCAATTAGATTTTAGACTAAGAGTTCCTTTTATGTTACGCTGCATTACCACTTTTCTTTCCTGGATAGTTCCTTGAAAGCATTGAGAGGAAAGTGAGAGAAACGAATACTTATGTTCTTGAATGTTTGTGGCCCTGCAGCAGCAAACATTTAGGCAGCTTCACTAGAGCAACATTTTCTACCCAGGCATGGCATCTGCGTTATAAAACATACTCTCATATGTATTCATAATTTCAAAGGTGAAGTAAAATTCACATTTCATTATCACCTGTGAACTGATAAAAGGAAATATTGTATCGTTACTGATTATTACTGATTAAAGTCGCATGAATATGGGCGGCCGGTATAAGAAGCAAGTGCAGAGAAAAACATGAAAAACTTTTCAGGTTATGTGCTAGGCTTTTGATTGATAAATATTGACATGACAGTTATCACCCAACTGCAGCGCCGCCTACCAGGAGCATAACCACATACATTTGAAATATCGGTTTAAAGTTTTACACAAGTAGCAGACCGAAGATAAACGTCTGTTCTCTGTGATTTTAGATCGAATGAAAGCCGGTCTCAGAGATAAAAACCTAAGACAAAGGCTCCTTAGTGAGGAGAAGCTTACATTGGCAAATGCCGAAAAAATTATAGCTACTTGGGAGGTGGCAAAGGCTGATTCAGGTACAGCGGATATTCACCTAAATTCTGATCGTAAGGTGGCTATCGAAGGTGGTTCGGGACGACAGTATGGTTTATATTATGGGAAATTGGCGAAGACATTTCAGTTAGCCAGAAAATACCAAGAAGAAGATTACAATAGAGAACGGGGAGCATCAAGGGACCTGTTAAAGGCCGATTGGGAGTAAAACCATACGATAGGGGGCAGAAATCGGATGGAAATATGATGGGTAAGATACTGGGGAGGAGAAGAAAATTCTGATCGACAGAGAACAGATTATTCCCAAATAGTTTGTTACTTTTACGGCATGAAGGGCCATATTAAAAAAAATGTTTTCGGCTCAAGAATCTGCAAAGGGAAGCGGTTAACTTGGTGGAATCGCACAAGCCTGGACCATCGGCAGACAGTCACATCGTTGAGCTGCTAGAAAGGATGAGAACCAACGACTCGGAAGGAGAGGACAGTGACTCAGGTGATTTGGAATGTATGTTAGTTTCGTCCCTAAACAAAATTAGCAATCCTTGCTTGATTAAGGTAGACATTGAGAATCAAATTATTGATATGGAGGTTGATTGTGGTTCTTCGGTCTCGGTTATCAGCAAAACACAATATATGTCTAAATTTAACAAGCCATTAAATCAATATAACAAAAAACTGATTGCGGTTTAACGGATCCAAATTAAAAATTGTGGGGGAGACGATGGTCTCGGTAAAGATTAATGAAAAGGAAAAGATTATGCAATTAATCGTGCTCGATTGTGAAAATGATTTCTTTCCTTTATTGGGCCGAACATGGCTGGATGATTTTTTTCCCGATTGGAGGCAGTTTTCTATGGGTTCTTCTATGGTTAACAATTTGATAAATGAGTCAAGCGATAATGCTGTGGAGAATTTGAAAAAGCGTTTTGCGACGTTTATATAAAAGATTTCAGTCAACCTTTATGTGGTTTCAAAGCAGAATTAGTTCTTAGGAACGAGACTCCAATATTTAAGAAGGCGTACAGTGTCCCTTATAGGTTGAGGGACAGGGTGGCTAGTTATTTGGACAAATTAGAAAGCGAGAAAGTGATTACGCCCATTAACACGAGTGATTGGGCATCGCCGATAATAATAGTTATGAAAAAGAACAACGATATACGATTGGTTATTGATTGTAAGGTGTACGATTGGTTATTGATTGTAAGGAGTGTATCGAAAAGTAGTTATAAACATTCGATGCGTTATTACGCATAAACTACTGTATATATTTTTAGCGAGTAAGCGCCATTTGCTTTGTTTACATGTCAAAAATGATTATTCGGTTCATTCATTTCCGTTGATAAAGTTGTATTCAAAATGTCGCGAATTGAATTTGAGACTAAAAAGAAAATTCTGCACACTTGGTGCACCGAAAAGGGTGTTACTTACAACCAGATTGCGAAAAGAGTAAATGTTCACCCGGCAAGTGTAAAACGCATCATCGAAAAGTTTGGTAAGGAGTGCTCCCTCAAGGATTTACCAAGAAGTGGCCGGAAACCCGGCTCCAGCAACCCCGATTTGGACCAAAAAGTTGTGGATTATATTCAACGGAACAAATCTGCCTCTACTCGCGATCTAGCCAAGAAGTTCAGGACCAGCATCGGAATGATTCAACGAATCAAGCGCAGGAATGACTTGAAGACGTACAAAAAGCAGAAAGTGCCCAAACAAACTCCGGAACAAAAGTCTCGTGCCAAAACCAGGGCTCGAAAGCTGTACAGCTGCATTTTGGATAATGTCGACCAGTGCATTTTGATGGATGACGAAACATACGTTAAAGAAGATTCAAGAACGCTACCGGGGCCGCAGTTTTATACTAAATCTGTTGGGGAACGTGTGCCAACCGCAGATACGACTGTTGCGATGGAGAAATTCGGTCAGAAGGTGCTCATTTGGCAAGCTATTTGCACATGTGGCTTGCGTTCTTCAATTTTCTATACAAAAGGAACTATAAATGCTGAGATTTATCAAAAGGAATGTTTGAAGAACAGGTTGCTACCATTGTATAGAAAGCACCAGTCCCCTCCTCTCTTCTGGCCAGATTTGGCATCGGCACATTACGCCAAATCCACTCTACAGTGGCTGACGGAGAATAACATCAAGTTCGTAGAAAAAGACATCAACCCACCAAACTGTCCCCAGTTGCGACCGACCGAACGCTATTGGGCAATAGTCAAGCGTATATTTAAGAAGGATAGTACAGTGTCCCAAAACATGACCGATTTTAAGAAAAATTGGGCAGCGGCATCCAGGAAGTGCACAAAGGTCACTGTGCAGAATTTGATGGCAGGTGTCAAATCAAAGGTACGGGCATTCTACAGAAATGAACATGATGACTAGTTTTTCCGTTTGGATCTTTTGTAAACATGTTAAGCTATAATAAACTGAAATAGTATGTTAATTTTAACCATGTTTTCATGCCTATTTTATTATTTGGAAGTTTATAACTACTTTTCGATACACTCCTTAAGGTGTAATTTGTCTGGTTGTAAGATTTTTTGGGCATTGGATTTGGAGGGTGCTTATACCCAATTGGAACTAACGGAAGATAAAAAAGATTTGTAGTAATTAACACTATGAAAGGTTTATACACATACAACAGATTACCTCAAGGGGCATCTTCCAGTTCCTCTATTTCTCAGAGAGTTATGGACAAAGTATTGGAAGGTCTAGAAAATGTATCTTGTTATTTGGATGATGTGTTGATAGCCGGAATTAACCTGGAAGATTGCAATAATAAATTGTTATTGGTATTAGAGAGACTAGCTAAAGCTAATATGAAGGTAAACTATGGAAAATGTAAATATTTTGTAACATAGCTTACTTATTTGGGGCATATAATTAACGAAAAAGGATTGAAACCTTGCCCTGATAAAGTGGCTACAATTGAAAAAGCAATAGCTCCCAAAAACGAAACGGAATTGAAATCATTTTTGGGTATGATAAATTATTACCATAAATTTATACCACAACTTTCATCCAAATTGCACCACCTATATGCATTGCTTAAAAATAATGTAAAATACATTTGGAATGACCACTGCCAAAAAGTATTTGAGGAGAGCAAAATTTTGCTGACAAAAACTATTTTTTTAGAATTTTATGATCCTAAGAAAGCCTTTGTTGTGATATTAGACGCGTGTGGCTATGGGCTTGGAGTTTTAATTGCTCATGTAGTGGATGGGGAGGAGAAACCAATTTGTTTCACATCTGTCTTTTTGAACGAGGCATAAAAAAGTTTCATAAATATCTGTATGGACAACATTTTACAGTTTTCACTGATCATAAGCCGTTGGTGGGAATATTTGGCAGGGAAGGTAAGAACTCTATTTATGTCACAAGGCTACAGCGATTTATTTTAAATCTGTCGATTTATGATTTCGATATAGTGTATAGACTATCAAATAAATTAGGAAACGCTGATTTTTGCACGAGATTCCCACTGCAGCAGGAAGTTCCTGTAGAGTTAGATGGAGAGGTGATAAAAAGCATAAACTTTAGTAAGAACGTTTCAATAAACACAGAGATGATTGCAGAAGCGACTAACAACGATGATTTTCTGCAGAAAATCAAAGAGTTTATGCAGAAAGGGTGGCCTGATAGGGTGGGAAAACGTTTTACCGACGTCTTTGCAAACCAAAAGGACTTGGAGCTTGTAGACGATTGTCTATTGTATAAAGATAGGGTGATTATTCCATTGATATATCAAAGGCAGATACTGAATCTTTTGCATGGAAATCATGCGGGTGTAGTCAAAATGAAGCGCCTGGCAAGAATTATGGTTTACTGGTTCGGTATAAACAAAGATATAGAAAAATTTGTAGAAGGTTGTTTCGCGTTCAGCAGTATGGCTATTCCTCATAAATTAAAAGAGACAACTAAATGGATACCCACAACAAGACCTTTTAGCAGAATTCATATAGATTTTTTCTTTTTTGAACATCGCACTTTTCTGTTGATAGTAGACAGTTTTTCTAAATGGTTGGAAATCGTATGGATGAAACAAGGAACAGACTGCAATAAGGTTTTAAGTAAACTAGTTAAATTTTTTTTTCGCTTTGGGCTTCCAGATGGTTTAGTGTCGGACAATGGCCCTCCCTTCAGTTTGCAACCATTTATTAGTTTTCTTGAGAGGCAGGGTATAAAGGTACTCAAAAGTCCACCTCATAACCCATCTAGTAATGGGCAAGCCGAAAGACTAGTCAGAACAGTAAACGAAGTTTTAAAAAGATTCCTAATGGAACCCGAGATGCTTGAACTGAGTAACCAGATAAATTTATTTTTGATAAATTATAGAAATAATAGCATGACGTGTGATGGTCATTTTCCTTCGAATAGAATATTCTCTTATAAACCAAAAACATTATTGGATCTGTTAAATCCTAGAAAAGATTATAGAAAATTCCTAGCAAGAACACCAGACAATGAAGAGAACAGTGCACAAAAACATAGTGGGAAAATCCCAAAGCAAGATGAAGCACTTGATAGTCTGATGACTGGTGATGAACTGTGGTATAAGAACCACAACTCAAACCACCATGCGAGATGGTTAAAAGCAAATTTCTTAAAAAGGTTTTCTAAAAATGTATTCCAGGTACTAGTAGGAAACGTAAAAGCAATGGCCTATAGATCGCAATTACGGCTATTGAAGGATCCGCAGTGGCAACCGTATGTCGTACTATATCGCGATGTTCCTGGCTCGGTTCCTGCCAACACGGGGATGGACGAAAGCGACGAAGCAATCGAAGAGATACCCGATTCTGACAGAGCAGTGACAGACAACCCGGTAGAAACAGCACCTATGAAACGATCCAGAAGAGCCAAGAAACGAAAGTGTACGGAAGTCCAAAGGGACTCGAATGTGGCCACGAAAGTTCCTAGGAGATCGAAGAGGAGAAAAAAGAAAAAAGTTGATGAAATTTATGAATATTCTTAACGTGAATTTTGAATTTGAATATCCTTAAAATGGATTTTGATGTTTATTAAACCTTGTTGAATTGTATCCTCGCGATTTTTTACATGAGTATCTAGGTTTTAAGTAAGTTCAGTTTTCCATCTTAGAGGGGTAAGGAATTATGGTGTACCATCACAATGAGTAGTTTAAGTTATACGTGTTATCGCAGGACGAAAGAAGGTATGCCCAACTCATGCATCGAAAACAGTTGACGAAGGTCAAAAACGATAAATCGACATGGAGTTTTCATAAGGGCCAATGTCGCAAACGTAAAAAATGGCTTCTTTTGCGAATTTCTTGAAAATACTAACTCGCTCAAGTAAACTACCACTTCTATCATAAAGGCGAACTCCTGTTCTGTACAATCATCGTCATAATTCACTATGATTAAGTTAGCATTCTCGAGAAATTTGCGGAAAAAGTCATTGTTTACGTTTGCGACATTGGCCCTTATGAAAACTTTTTGTCGAAATGTTATGTATAAAAAAAGTGCTGTTGTTTTTCTCACCAGTCGCTTTTTGATGAGTTTGCCTGGAAATGTCACAGCGATGTCACGCAACACGATAAAAGCTCACATGCAACCACCATGCAGCTCATCAATCCACCGTAAGGTGGATCACGGTGAGCTGTTGAGTTGTGAAGTGGAGCAAACGGAAGAAGGCAAATGTGTATTTTGACAGTTCTAATAAGACCAAAAACAAGCTGATGGAGAAAAAAGTGATGTGCTTGAAACAGTGCGCTTTTGCAGTTGTTAGTAATTTTTATTTATTATATTACGTTACGTTTTTATTTATTATATTACTCAAAATGGTTGATGTTAGCATTTTTTGTAGGAAATCTAAGAGCAAGTTAAGAGAGACGGAGCCAGATAGATTTTCTTCGACGAATGTACCATTGGGTGGTGGTTAGCAAAATACCGGTGAAGTGGAGTGAAGTGAATTATGTTGTTCTCAGTAAAAATTATGTTTTATGCTATGCGTTGTTGTTATCGTTGTTATTCTTGCTGTGATTTAATCATTATCTTAAAACTTTCATGGTTAGTTGTTTTTATTGATTCATTATTCAATCGGTTGTGAGAATCATAACTATCATATTTTACAGGTGCATAAAGTGTTTATACGAACGAAGAGTTACAAGATGTGTACTAGAAATGGAGGAATGAACACAAAATCACTACGATGAAATCTGTCATGGTTATTGTGAATTGTGAAAATATAGACCATAAGAAAGATTAGAATACGGACAGCATGACGGCGACGTGATTCGACTACGAACCAGTGCCAACCGCTGAACTAAATTATCTTCTTCAAGGTGATGGAATTTCAGTTACAGCACTGATTTGGTATGTTACTTGAGAGGACGCAACCGAAGTCAAATCAATGTGTAATGTCTCCATGACAAATGATGCAAAAAAGTAGTAGTAACTATGGAAATAAACTGAGAAATTTTATATAAATTGTGATCGAACTTTCGGATCGGCCTTTGATGTTGATCATCTATACATCTATAAATGTGTTCACGCCCGAACGTGAACGACATCTTACAGCAGTCAGCAAGCGGTCACGTGCATGCCACACCATTGCTAGTCGATAGTTTCACCCATCTGGCATGCAACGGCTGAGTGATACGACGATGACGGAAGCAGAAAAAGAAGCAAAAACAGCATTTTTGACACTATAAAAGCGGCACAGAGAGCAGTGCTAGTATCAGTATTTTATAAACCTTTGTTAAAGTAAGATCGAAGAGCAATAAAAACATGCAGTACTAAATAAAGTGTTTTAGTTTCTTCTGACGGCCTCCGAGACAGCAGCGGTCCACCCGACGAGGAGAGTTGGTGTTTACAGTCCACCTGCGACCGAGTTGTTGCTTTGACGGAGTTGTGGAACCCAATTCGCCCTTTTCAGGGCAAGAAGAGTTACGTGTTTCCCCACAAGCTCCCAAAGGAACACTCGTCTTTCCCCCGGCTTCTTGCTTGAGTGGCACCCTTCCCTTGCCTGACGTGTCAGGGCGTGTTTCGTTATGTTGCAAGACAGTAGTGAAGCCCATCGCGTCGTTTACTGGCATGGCCCCGACAAAATGTACAAAAAAAACTATATTTCTTTTTACTTTTCCTGCGGACATTTCTTAGGCTCAAAATGTGTAGCCAATCAAATAAATCTAGTTAAAACAACTGCCAATTATGTTTGCTTGGTTTACATTAAACAAAAATGTTACTCTTGAATTAACTCCATAGGTATCGTTTCCCAAAAAAAAAATATATTTGCTCGGATTTACAATTTGCATGAGCATGAGTATGATTGACCGCCCAAGCATGCAATTCCGTTATTGCCAGATCAGCTGTATTTACACAAAGAACCAACAGATGATGTTTGGGACTAACATACATTTTCAATGTTTAAAAACTGGTGACCCATTATAAAGCAATACCGGCGCCGGCCGTGCCCAAATGCTGGTCAAGTAGGGAATGGGAAGGAATGTGTTGACATGATACTCACTTTGGAGGAAGCCGAGAAATCCTCTGCACTTCCACGAGAAATCACTAGGATGTTGGATAGTTGGGAAAAGGTTAGCAGTCACTTTTTGCATTGCTACTACGTTGTGACCGGACTGAAAAATATCACCAATCGACTCCGAACGACCTTAACTTTATACTTTCAATCCTTTAACCCAATTTTCGCGGTTTTTTAGCGTTGAAATTTCACTTCATTACACTGTCACCGGGAACCGTGATTCTAGACTTCAGTTTTTTCCATTTCCTCATCTTGCTAATAATCATCAATTCATTCGCGACAAAGTGGAAAAATGCTTAAACTTCATAATTTATGTCTTTGTGTCACAATACTACCACTAATTCAACATTTGCTTGGATTTACAATTTGCCGAGAAACTAATAAACTTGTGATTTTATATTATAGGGAAGCGGAACCTATTCTCACCATAGTACATATATTCATCACATTCTGCAGCCATCCAACTTCAAACTTAAAAAATGTTTAATTTCTCCAATAAATGGGCGCAGTAACCAAGCATATATAATCCTGGCAAATCAAATTAGGTCTTGAATATAATTTAAGGTGTGTATCGAAAAGTAGTTATAAACATTCGATGCGTTATTACGCATAAACTACTGTATATATTTTTAGCGTGTAAGCGCCATTTGCTTTGTTTACATGTCAAAAATGATTATTCGGTTCATTCATTTCCGTTGATAAAGTTGTATTCAAAATGTCGCGAATTGAATTTGAGACTAAAAAGAAAATTCTGCACACTTGGTGCACCGAAAAGGGTGTTACTTACAACCAGATTGCGAAAAGAGTAAATGTTCACCCGGCAAGTGTAAAACGCATCATCGAAAAGTTTGGTAAGGAGTGCTCCCTCAAGGATTTACCAAGAAGTGGCCGGAAACCCGGCTCCAGCAACCCCGATTTGGACCAAAAAGTTGTGGATTATATTCAACGGAACAAATCTGCCTCTACTCGCGATATAGCCAAGAAGTTCAGGACCAGCATCGGAATGATTCAACAAATCAAGCGCAGGAATGACTTGAAGACGTACAAAAAGCAGAAAGTGCCCAAACAAACTCCGGAACAAAAGTCTCGTGCCAAAACCAGGGCTCGAAAGCTGTACAGCTGCATCTTGGACAATGTCGACCAGTGCATTTTGATGGATGACGAAACATACGTTAAAGAAGGTTCAAGAACGCTACCGGGGCCGCAGTTTTATACTAAATCTGTTGGGGAACGTGTGCCAACCGCAGATACGACTGTTGCGATGGAGAAATTCGGTCAGAAGGTGCTCATTTGGCAAGCTATTTGCACATGTGGCTTGCGTTCTTCAATTTTCTATACAAAAGGAACTATAAATGCTGAGATTTATCAAAAGGAATGTTTGAAGAACAGGTTGCTACCATTGTATAGAAAGCACCAGTCCCCTCCTCTCTTCTGGCCAGATTTGGCATCGGCACATTACGCCAAATCCACTCTACAGTGGCTGACGGAGAATAACATCAAGTTCGTAGAAAAAGACATCAACCCACCAAACTGTCCCCAGTTGCGACCGATCGAACGCTATTGGGCAATAGTCAAGCGTATATTTAAGAAGGATGGTACAGTGTCCCAAAACATGACCGATTTTAAGAAAAATTGGGCAGCGGCATCCAGGAAGTGCACAAAGGTCACTGTGCAGAATTTGATGGCAGGTGTCAAATCAAAGGTACGGGCATTCTACAGAAATGAACATGATGACTAGTTTTTCCGTTTGGATCTTTTGTAAACATGTTAAGCTATAATAAACTGAAATAGTATGTTAATTTTAACCATGTTTTCATGCCTATTTTATTATTTGGAAGTTTATAACTACTTTTCGATACACTCCTTAAAGCTACAAAAACGTTTCGGAGACTTAAATTTCGTAAAATTAATTAGCAGTCAGATTTTCAACACAATTTCTTACCTTTGAATTACAAATTCGTCGTATTGATCTAACCGTACTAGCGAATGTACTCGAGTCAGACTCCAAGTTTTCTCTTTAATTGCACTATATCCTTACACATTTTTGGTGCGTAATTGCACAAACCATAAAAATCACACTTCACTTATTACAATAGCCACACTAGAATCTACGAATACGTGATAAAATACTGGAAAACTATGGGATTAATTTTCACAATAATTTAAATACGCTTGCACCTATTCTGAACCGTGTTAACAATCGACGTAATCGCTTGGTGTTGCACTGCTAACATACTGTATAGCATACACATCAACGCTAGTGTGCGTTTTCAATCATTCATAGAGCATTCTATGCCCAACGTTTGGTGAGTCTTGTTGACAATATTCTCATGGAAGAATAACAAACAAACCCTTTCATTTTGTCTTGGTTATATGCATGCTACCCAACACACGTGAAGTGCTGTCAAATGATCTACTTTATTTTTGGGTGTAGTAGTGAAGAGCGTTAACTTGTTTGTATTTTTTTCTTGAATCAAATCAGTACGATTAACATATGAACACAGATGGGATTAATGTTTTTCGTGATATTATTAATATAGGTACATAGCAGTTTCAACTTTTCCGTATTAAATTGGAAGAAAATGATCAGAATCGAATGTTTTGTGTGTTGCTAAACGATTAACGGTAAATGGACGAATAAATTGTGAATAACTTGTGTACTCAGTGTTCGGTATTCAGTGCATATTTACCGATTTCCACTGGAGGTCTGCTTATTGAGTTCAATATAGGTACCGTTTCCCTATATTGAATTTTATTTTATATAGGGAAACGGTACCTATATTGAACTCAATAAGCAGACCTCCAGTGGAAATCGGTAAATATGCACTGAATACCGAACACTGAGTACACAAGTTATTCACAATTTATTCGTCCATTTACCGTTAATCGTTTAGCAACACACAAAACATTCGATTCTGATCATTTTCTTCCAATTTAATACGGAAAAGTTGAAACTGCTATGTACCTATATTAATAATATCACGAAAAACATTAATCCCATCTGTGTTCATATGTTAATCGTACTGATTTGATTCAAGAAAAAAATACAAACAAGTTAACGCTCTTCACTACTACACCCAAAAATGAAGTAGATCATTTGACAGCACTTCACGTGTGTTGGGTAGCATGCATATAACCAAGACAAAATGAAAGGGTTTGTTTGTTATTCTTCCATGAGAATATTGTCAACAAGACTCACCAAACGTTGGGCATAGAATGCTCTATGAATGATTGAAAACGCACACTAGCGTTGATGTGTATGCTATACAGTATGTTAGCAGTGCAACACCAAGCGATTACGTCGATTGTTAACACGGTTCAGAATAGGTGCAAGCGTATTTAAATTATTGTGAAAATTAATCCCATAGTTTTCCAGTATTTTATCACGTATTCGTAGATTCTAGTGTGGCTATTGTAATAAGTGAAGTGTGATTTTTATGGTTTGTGCAATTACGCACCAAAAATGTGTAAGGATATAGTGCAACTAAAGAGAAAACTTGGAGTCTGACTCGAGTACATTCGCTAGTACGGTTAGATCAATACGACGAATTTGTAGTTCAAAGGTAAGAAATTGTGTTGAAAATCTGACTGCTAATTAATTTTACGAAATTTAAGTCTCCGAAACGTTTTTGTAGCTTTAAATTATATTCAAGACCTAATTTGATTTGCCAGGATTATATATGCTTGGTTACTGCGCCCATTTATTGGAGAAATTAAACATTTTTTAAGTTTGAAGTTGGATGGCTGCAGAATGTGATGAATATATGTACTATGGTGAGAATAGGTTCCGCTTCCCTATACAGAATAAATAAACAAAATCGAACAAATTAATTAATTATTATTATGAGTTATTTTACATAAATGATCATGTATCAACAAATTATTTATTATAGTTAACCGTATATATTTTATACATGTAGCAAGGGCTTAAGATTTTTATAAGTATTAACCCAACTTAATTAAGAGGTTATGTATAGTCACAGCCATTCAAGCTTGAATTTCAGCGTGTGTAAAATTTTGTAACCGTCAATTTAAAAGAAATCGCCAAATGACAATGAGCAACTAGCAAAACGCAAATCTGTTAGTTTTGTAGCCGCTATGGGGCGTCTAATTGCACGTTAAAACATCGTATCAATATCGGGTGCTTTGTGGCGAACGATGGAGTGATATTTTGACATGCTAGCAGATGCCGTAACTTCACCACATCAGTGGGCATCTCGACTAAGTGAACTACGTGGCGTTAGTGAAGCAGCAATTGCTAACGCTAGTGTTTGCTAGCGATTTGAAAATTTACACAAAGTTATCGATTAATTTTGTTCTAGCTTAAACGTCTGTCTCTGGTATAGTGGTACCAAGGGGTGGGTCGCTCAGCACAATATCTCGTGTGCCAATTTTTTTTAGTGTGCCTCTAAGCGTTACGATGAGTCCTAATGTTTCGATCGTGGTGTAAATATGTGCCTATGTGTGCCACGGTAATTCGACAGTTCAACCGTTATGTTTTGGTTACGCATGGTAACCCGGTGATTGATTTGTTTTGCTTTACCAAACTTTTGATAACAACTTTCAGTGATGGTAGATAGAGCTCAAGATGCTAATCGCTGAAAGTAAGTCTGAGAATACTTTACAACGCCCTTTAACTGGCTTGATATCTATTCAAATCAAAGTGGCAATAATTTGGAATCTGTTTATCTTAGAAATTTGGTTTTATTATATAGGTTCCTTGATGACATCTTCAGAAGGATTTCCTTCAGCTTTATGAACCTTGACCACAGATAGGCATTGCTGAGGCTTACGGACTGCGCTGCAACAGGACTGATATGTTACTATCGATGACCATGTGTCCGTATATGTTTGACATCGTTTCCGAAATGAGCAATCTGGAATTCGGGAATAAACATTATTTCTCTGCCTGGTTAGGCAGGCAGTGGCGGATGTGACGGTTGTGCGTGTTCAACTCACCAACAAATTTTAGTGATCGTAAGATTTCGTCGTAAGATTTCTTTTCTTGTTCCACTCCAGGGAATAACATGCAGCAGTCAGCAGCTCGTGTGGGGCACCTCCCAATCCATACACTAAGCATACAGCGCAGGTTCAACACAATTTTATTTACGCACGCGAACTAACATTAAACGACACTTTATTTTTGCTTAAACAACTACTTTCTATACTTAAATATATTTTCCTCTTAATCTAATTACAACACAAACAGTTTAAATTAACGTATATTTCACGCGAGTGGTCGAGCGTTCGATGATACCCGTCGTGTGGTCTTTCGTGCACTGTCGAGATTGTCGTCTCCAAACACAAACAGTACCTCTGGGCGTCTACGAAGTGTCGGAGTCTCGTGAAGACGAGAGAACTTGGGTTGAAGGTCGATAGTAATGGTCAACGGTGAAAGACCAATGGACAGCCATTGGTGACTGCTTCTATCCAGTGACACCTAGGTCGCGTGATGATGGTTGCTGGTTCGTTGCCGAACAGTGGGATTGAGAAAATACTTAATCCCTTTTTTGCGCATGACATTGGCAGGATCCAGGAAGCACATAACTTCCCTCAGCCATGATCAACATGTCCTCTTCAATCTCTCGGATCCTCTCGGTGGATAGCTGTGACAGTGGCAGGCTGCAGTATTCGGGTAAAAAAATTACCGGAACTTGTCAAATTTTACCGAAATCCGGTAAATCGGATTACCGAACTGTTCAGCTGTTGAAAGTTCGGTAAAAAATAACCGAATACTGTAAAATTTTCTAAGTGTGTACAGTTCACTTATAATAGATTTTTTCTAAAAATTTTGCGCTGTTTATTAAAACAAACAAATAAAAACAACACCACAAAATATTACATCGTCAATTTTCCAGGGCTGCTAGATTATATCTACATAAGATACAAATGTCAAAAGTGTGCCGCAGAGTGCCACACATGTTCCGTTATGGTGTAAAATTTTAAACAACGGTGTGCCTGGCACACTGTTCTTAGCGACTTACCCCTTGAGTGGGACACATTTAATTTATTCCAAGATTTTTCCTTCGTTCTACACTTTGAAAAATAATTTTTAATCCAACCGAAACTATATCAGCTCATGAAAATATCTTTTAAAATGTTTCAAAATCTGAATGTACTGTATAGAATTCAGAAAAAAAAACTAAGATGAACTCAAATATGATTGGAGCAAAGCCTACTCTGAGAAAAATTCTCTCGTTATACCGACAATTAAATCATGGTCAAGATGACTATTGCATATAATGGTTACAATAACCATGAAAATGGACGAATTCACCACGTTCAAGGCATTCTTGACTATTATCATGATAACAAGGACTATTCCGATGTTATGGTAAATGTTGAATCAACTATTTTTAATTGGCGTTTTGACCATGATCATAGTCAGTTCAAAATCACTATACTGCAAAAGTCATCCTAACCCCCAATAATGGTAAAATTGACTACAAAATTTGTCTCTGTGTACCGAGATATTTACTCCAAGTTGATTTCAAATTTAGTTTATTTTGATTTTGTCTTTAGTTCCCACTACCATGTGTACGAAAATAATAAATTAATTTCAGTACACGCACACCCTCGAATATATATGCACTACAAAAACTGTGTATCAAACTCATGAATCATGTGTCACGCGGGCACGATATGACACAAAAACTGACAGCGCAACTCATCAAATTCAGTCACCAAAGGCAATTGGTGAATATAACAACACAGCTAAAAAGTAAATGCATGATGAGCAAAAGCTCAGTTCAAACAGTTGACTACCTACCAACAACAACGTCTTTTACTTTGCTTTGGATACAACAGTATCTTACCCATATCCCAACGATAATCGACTGTACACCACGGTAGGTTTGTACGAAATTCAATTCAATGCTTTATTAGACAGTGGAAGCAACCTGACCTCGATCAGTGATACTATCTATTCAAAAATCAAACCACATAAGCTCTCCCCCGTCCGTACTTCAACTGTGCTGCGAACGGCAAGTGGAGACCAATATTCCTGGTGCAGTTGAAAACCGGAATAAAGCAGTCGCGCCAATCGATTTTACTCCCGTTCCATAAGTCCAAACAATGGCGCATCTAGTGCGCTGTATGGCGCATCTGATGCGCTATTCCGGATTTCAACTGCACCAGGAATAAAATGTTTTGGGTCAATACTTACCTTTCTCCTTTATCGGTGTGGTGAAAATTATTCCCACGTTAGTGCGTGCCTGTCATTAAGCCGAATAAAGTTTGATTATGCCTGGATGCACGCAAAATTAACGAGCGCATGGTACTTAACCCAAGTAACACCACTTGTCATATTAATGTTAAAAATACACCTTTTAGACAAAGCTCAAGTTTTTTCCCTAACGCCAAAAACTTAATTTCATACACGCATATAACCGAATAAGCGCAATAAATGTGGTATTTTTGAACATCTTTTAGGTCATACCAGATGTTCTGTAGAACATCCATGAGACAAATATTATGTTCTATGGATGCTTAAAACAGCGTGCTTATGACATAATGATATGTTTGTCAAAGTAAGCACGGTACTAAAATGAATAAAGTTATTAAAATATAAACAAAAATTTTCAATGGCGACAAGATATCGTATCATATAGAATTTATACGTTAAAGATGATTGTTTATTACTTTTTCAAATAGGAGTAGAATTTGTATCAAAATTGTATATGCGGCTCAAGTTTAGCAGTGCAACTATCCGTTTTACCTTCCATAATTTCATGCGCCATTAATTGGATTAAAAAACGTAGAAGGAACCTCGAATAAATTATTAAATTTGAGTGAGATTTCCACCAAAATCAACATGGTGATTTTCAAAGTTCACTGTCCTACAGAACAAGTCGACAGTACGGGTAAAAACATTAGTAACAGATTTGATTTTCAAATGTTCGATTTTTATTTTTTGCGTTTATTTTTGGAAAATTTAATAGACAAACGAAGGAAAATACAAAAACAGTATTTTTTATTATCTCAAACGAATTCCCCTTAAATAAAGCGTAACAATTTATAACAAAACAACCTCCGAAACTGTTGCTTTACGTAACATATGAATAAATCCCTATGCCCAATTCGACTACTATTTGAATCAGTGAGTTACACCATAATCTTACTTTTAGGTAGTGTTTATTCTTATTCCAATATTTCAAATAAATGGTTTATACATATTTTCAGCCGTCACTGTATTGGCTCCACAATCTATTCTGAATAATTTTACTATAGCATGAGGATGTTAAAAATATGTCTATGTTCATCTTGAATGCAACCTATCACCATATTTACAAACAACTAGTAAACACGCTATTTCCAAATAACCTACAATTAAGTACGTTTGACTCAAAGTCAAAAGTATGGCTACTCAAAAGTGAGTAAAGATAGTTCGTAGTGTAGATGACAAACAGTCACCGATGTTTTCATGAATTAAAATCAAGTTGATCGAACAAACATTGAAAAAAAATGTTCGCTGTTCTGGTACCACGTTTTAACCGAATATGTGTAGAAAAACATACTCAAAACTTTTTCAAGACTAGTCAGGTTTGGTATTTCATCCTCACGACTTCTTTACAACAAAGTTCTTATATTCTTGTCAAAGAAGATGTTTCTGGTGTTACTTGGGGACGCATACCTTTTGCCGCATCCTTGCAGAATCCTTGGTCAGCTTCCAAAGGCCAGATACTTGTCGACTATCGGCCTTTCGAAAGCATTCCTTCAAATTCCTCTGGACGATTCTTCAAGAAAATATACTGCATTCTGTGTGCAAGGCAAGGGACTGTTCCAGTACACCTGAATGCCATTTGGTCTTGTCAACAGCCCGGCTTATGGACAAGGTACTCGGCCTTGGTGTACTGGAACCTTATGTCTTCGTATACCTCGACGATATAGTCGTGATTACGGAAACATTCGAGCAACATGTGCAGTTGTTCCGTGAAATTGCGCGTAGGTTACTAGGCCCTGGCCACTGGCCCTGGCCAATTTGACTGGCCCTGGCCAATTTGAGTATAAATCTCGAGGAATCCAAGTTTGGAGTTTCCGAAATCTCGTTCTTGGGATATCTCCTTAGTTCAAACGGCCTCCGAACAAACCCTGATCAGATTCGGCCAATTATTGAATATGAGAGGCCTACTACCGTGACGAAGCTTAGAAGGTTCTTGGGGATGGTCAGCTATTATCGTCGGTTCATCCTCGACTTCAGCGACATCATTGCTGGCCTCACAGAGCTTCTTAAAACAAAAACGAAAGTTATTCGTTGTACCGAAGAGGCAGAAAAGTCCTTTTGCGATGTAACAGAACTTCTGGTGGGGGACTTGGGAAATCCTTACTTCTCAAAAAAGTTTACCATTCAAACCGATGCCAGTGACGTGGCCATTGTCGGTATCCTCACGCAGCATTAAGAAGAAAGTACAACCAACCTGCCAAACATAGAAAGAGGTGAAGGCCCCTTTTATACCAGTTGCCCCTGAAATGGGAAAAATGCGCGTGGCTACTCGAACCTAGCAGAATATTTCTCTTGACTTTGTAGGGCCACTTGTACGAAGTCAAAAAGGTAATCGAAATATCCTGGTCATTTCTGACTAGTTCTCGAAGTGGGTTATGATCCATCATGTATGTATAATGATGTGTATGATATGTACTACCACCCATTGAAGCACGGAAACTACGTCCGACAGCAATAGGCTCTCCTCTCTGTTAGACTTGATCAAGCTTTAATAACCACTGATTATCCTAGTCATGTCATTGTATGAAGGGCCAAAAAGGGGTTGGATGGATCGATAGGCAACATCACTTAAACGTATTCACAGGGATATAAAGAATATCCTTCCAACAACAAGACTGAACAATTGGTCACAAGAGCAAGCTATCTAACATAAGGATGCCCCAATGGGCGGGGAGAAGAGCCCGCACTTTATTCACAAACTGTTAGCAATGGGGAGTTGGCATTTCCACTCTCCCTATCCAGAGTGCTTCAATCGGGTGCCCTGATGGTCCCTCCCGTTCCCATGAAATATTTATATAATAGTGTATATATTTATGTAAATGAAAAATAATACAATCATTCATATCTATTATATACGATCTCCATTCGGTTGATCCTGAAATGCAAGAAATGTAGTCAAGTGTTTAGTGTCGAGTTCCGTGGTTTGCGCTTGAGCGCGTTTTCGTTCGTTTTCACTGATAGCAGCATTTCACCAAAATCTTGATTTGTGGTATCCTGAAAAAGTTTGTTAAATTTTACAGAACTAACATTTATACATTTTAATTTACTGTTGCCATGGTCACTATTTGCAGCTTGATGTTGATTTTATAACATGAATCCGCTATTATTTTTGCTGGCCAAATAGTTATTGCTCCTGTTTTGGGAAGATTTAATTGACAGAAAGTTAAAGCAGGGAAGATTTAATTGACAGAAAGTTAAAGACAAATGGACATAAAAAACAATAAGCAATGGTTAAATCATCTATGAAGTAAAATCGATAAAACAATATCATCAAATATAATGATATTGTGAGTTATGGTACAGTAATGCCAAAAATTGAACTGTAACATCAGACACTAGCCGAATGGCAAACAGCGCTGAACGAATCAAACCAGCTCAGATTTGGAAGAAGGTCAATTCGCAAACAGGAAATGAAAAACACATTAGGTAATAAGGGAACTTCAATTAATTACGTCAAGCAAAAACTGACGTTTTATAACACCCCCTCCCCCCCTTGTCACGTTTTTTGTATGGATCTTCAAATTTTTTTGTATGGATCGTCACGTTTTCCCAAACCCCCCTCCCCCCTTATTGCGTGACATAGTTAATGGACCTTCCCTAAGTACAAAATCCTACCATAGATTCCGTTGCAGCTTCTTTTAATCAAGGTACTAAATACTTCTCAATCATAATGATAATTCGACATAAAGGACAAAATAATTAAAGTATATATGACCTATAAGTGTATATATATAATATATTGTATATATATATATATACCTATATAGATGTATATATATATATATATATATTATGTATATATATATATATATTATATGTATATATATATATATATATATATATATTATATAATATATATATATATATATATTATATATATATATATAATATATATATATATATATACAATATATATATATATATATATATATAATATATATATATATATATATATATATATATAATAATATATATATATATATATAATATAATATATATATACATAATATATATATAATATATATAACATTTAACTAAATTGTAACAAACACATATTTATGTAAGAATATAAATCACGAAAACACAAGTAATGATAAAAATGATAATAATGATGATAAAGATGATAGAGATGAATGATAATGGCTATGAATAAACAATGTTCTATAAGATAAAATATATAGTGAGGGTATATTGTAATATGAACTGAAAATTACATGTATGCCGACTGCTGTTTTGTTGCAATTGTAGACAAACTTGCGCATCCATTATGAATCAGAAAATTTAGGCAATGTATGACCGCCATGAAAAAAAAAAGAATTTTAAATTTTAAATTATTTTATAATACCTGACGACCTGGAAGACCTGAAAGATATGAGAATGGAAAATTATGATATGATTTACCGGTCGCACCCCCTCACTTCGCTATTGCCGGATTGACAACATTGCCCAGGCTACGCCAACCAGCGTCTCCATGTTCCAGCTTGCAGTCTTTTGTGATCATATGACTCGTGGAGGCATGAGGTAGGAACTTGTGAGGACCAGAGGTCGGTCGCACCCTCCTTAGAAATTGTCAACTCACCATTTGAAGCCCGATGTGGGTTATGATCCATCATGTGAGGAAACATCATGTGCGATCCTTCGCGACCAGTGGTTTTATCGAAACTCCGTTCCTGAAGTTATAATATCCGATAACGGAAGCACTTTTACTTCAAAGGAGTTCAAAACCTACTGGATCAAATCGGCAGGTGCACACTGGCTCAACTCCAGGTATCACTCACAGGCAAACCCTGTCGAGTGCGTCAACCGCACTATCAACGCGGCCATACGCAAAAGTAGATCAACGTTCATGGGATCTGAAAATTTCGGAAATTGAGGTCATTCTAAACACCAGCATTTACTGATCCACTGGCTACACAGCTTACTACATCACTCATGGCCAAGAGCTATCTAAAAAGGGGACAGATCACCAGCTATATCGACACGATGAAAGTCTATCTGAAGCTGAGAAAATTGAGCGACGTAAACAGCAGTTTAGCAAAATTTACGACATTGTTCAGAAAATCCTTTCAATAACATGTGTACCGTAGAAACATGAGGCCTTTGAGTGCAATTTCCCACTACAATGCGAAATTTGCAGCTCAGTTTCTCCCACGCAAAGTAAAGAAAAAGATCAGCACCTCCTCATATGCTCTGGAGGATTTGACAGGGAAACCCCTCGGCGTCTTGCCAGTGTCGCATTTGAAGACCGGATAACGTAATAAAATCACCGTCGGTTGATAATTTTTATTCAGAACATCACACACATAAGCCGCACAATCAGCAAGTTCCTCCTACATCCTTCACAGCTAGATAGGACCACCTGAAAGTAAAAGCGCAGACAGACGTTCAAGCTCGAACAAAAGAATTCAAATTTGTTGTGTAAAATTTCATCTTGCACAGTAGCGCCGCCTTGTGAACTAATTGCTACATTAAAACTAACAGTTTGACTGGCAACCCATTTTTCCCTTACCAATCAAAACAAATCTGTGGCGCCATCTATTAGCTTATTGCTACTTGATATCTCGAGGGACGCCATGTTTTTACACAGCTTAATGAGATGAAGTCGAACGTCTGTCTGCGGTAAAAGCATAGACTAACTCTAAAACCAGTAGGTCCCATACAAATACGATTTTTTTCTTGGCTCAGTCAGTACTAGCACATCGGTCCCAAGCTCGGTCCCAAGCTCAATAATGCGCTCCTAAGAATGAACTCACATGAACACACTCTCAAATATTCTGTCAAAATAACACAGCAAATCAAAACAAAGGCGCAAATATGTATAACAAGGTGCTGGCTTCAAGTAGTGTGCCTGTATTAGTAGAGTGACGCCATGTCATCCCTGTGAAAATAACAAATTTGGCATCCCTGATGCTTTGAGTTGACAACACTGAATATTAATGCTGAATACTCGAGTACTTTTTCAAACAGACGCATCTGATTTTGTAAACAAAGAGGGAAAGTAAGATTCAAACGTTTAATTCTTGAAACCCTTAGTACTTTCATCCAAACTAGGGCCACCAATACAAGGAATAACACTTTCCAAACATCATGCTAATGATACTTTCCTTGAGGGTGCTGAGAGTTTTGAGAAATTTACGTTTGAATTTTTCTTCCCCTCGTTGTTTACAAAATCAGATACGTCTGTTTGAAAAAGTACTCGAGAATACTAATACAGGCACACTTATTATTGTTTCTTCACATGCGTTTGACAGGTCGCCTGCTCGATTGGAATGACACTGACAGAAAATTTCGGTTCCAATTTTGACAGTGTCGTCACTCTACTAATACAGGCACACTAGCTTCAAGGTGTACTTCGGACCAAGGGGTTCTACAACAGTGATCCAACTTCAAATCGCTAGTTGCATATTGATTGTTGGTAAAAGTAAGGCTTTGTGCATAAACTACGTAACGCAGAAAAACGGGATTTTGGACCCCCTCTCTCCCCTATGTACAATAAGTAACGCGTGACCAGACTCCCCCCTATAATAACGTAACGCTCACGGAACCCCCGAACATATATCTAAGTTGTTATAAAATAATATATTTAGTTACACACAAAAAAGAAATATTGTTTTATTAAAAGTTTAACGCTTTACATCTGAAAAGTGTTTATTTTTCATTAAATTAGAAGTAAAATGATCTATTATGAAAGTTATGTGTTTGATTTGAAAGTGTATTTTTTCGGTTCTCTGTATAAATTTAAAATTGTTTTCTTTCACCACGAAAATTTTAAAACTGTCAAATCTATCAACATAAGGAAAGTAGTCGTTTTGTAATTTTTCTCCATCGTTTTCCGCGTTCGCGTCTACTGCGTTGTTCGGTAGAACTTTGCTCCCACCGGTTTTTATACGAGTGTTGTAACATTGTTCGTGTTTTGTAAAACATATTTTACTTTTTGGCAGTGACCTGTTTGTGTGGCATTTTATTGTGGGTGATGTTATGGAAATAAAAAAAACATTCTGAAGAAAAATTTAGTGTCCCCTCTCCTGGAAAAAAATAACCGTACTTTGAATAGGGTCCCGGACTCGGTCCCGGAGCCTGTATCCGATCCAAACCCTAAGTTGATTCATTGGCAATAAAGATTTATTTTCAAAACGAGAAAAATGTTTTATTAATTATATCTGACTTTTAAATCAACTGATTTCCAAACAAATTCTCTTTGAAAGTTATAAAGATTGATCTGAAGAAAAAATCTTTTTATGTTAAAAATTATACTTTTATTTAAAATGCACGACACTTTCTGGTTGAAAGTCCATTTTGGTAATAAAATAACATGTTTTCATTTTAAACGATGCCACGGTTTCGATTTGACAGTTCTACAATTCTTTTGAAAATTGCAACTTTTAAATGTACAGAGGAGGAAAATTTTGAATTGACGGTTTGAAGGATTTTGTTTTGAAAGCAAACCGCTTCCTACGAAAAAGAACCAACGCAACGTTTCAATATTGGCAATGGATTTTTTTATTTTAATAATCATTTTTCTTTGTGTGTAGTAAAGATATCAAACATCATTCAATTAATTCCATTTAAATAACTTAAAGCTAATATAAAGTATACCAAGAACATTGCACTCATTGTACTGCATTAAAACTGTTACAAATATTAGTTCAACAAGTTTATTCAAATGTCTTTAAATTATTTTAAGTGTCACAACAACAGTTTTATTCATATCACTTAAATCAACAGTATTTTATGCAATGCATAGTATTAACTTAATGCAATTATTATAATCTAATTATTATTAATTATAATTTTTATATAGGTTCTATTCAGAGTTTTCCTTTTGATCCGGGCAGTGCATGAATAAGGGCGCGCTATGTACGACTAATTCATGATGGCAGAAACATAGAACAACAGACACAGTAACAAGTTTATTTGATGTAGGCTACACGCAGAGGAATATTGAGTAATTGAACGCAATGAGTAGAATTAACATTTCTTGTGTATTAAATCAAACCACACATTGTTTCAGTTTAATGTAATCATATATTTTAAACACCAAAATTTTTTTTTCGAATCCAATATTGTTGGTAAATTAATATTTCTAACAGAATTTTGTAGAATCAACAATCAACAAAAATTTAACTTGATTTCTTATTATTTCAATGGTTCTAATATAAAAAAAAAACATTTTGTTTTTTCAATTCAACCGCTTTGGTCGAATAAACACAAAGGTGCATTGATTCCAAAAAGCTTATTTTTTTATTCAACAATAAATGCTTTTTGTTTACAATAGAAGCCTCCTTTGCAGCGCTTTTCGAAACAAAACAAAATTGTTGTTGGTTCAAAAATTAAATCGGTAGTGTATGAATAAATAAATATTATGGGTAAGTCGTAAGTCAAAAATAAAATTTGTTGAATCTATACAGAACAATCATTTCTCAGCGTGTAGATGTACGATTTATGGAATATTGCGCCAATTGGTGATGCAAATCATCATAATCAGGGGGGCAATGATTGAGGATTTCGCTGAAGCACACATGAATGTGTGATAAATATATGGTTAGGATGAATGCATCAAGCTGTTATTTCTATCACTTTCCTACATATGTGCACGTCGGGACGGATGCAAAGCGAGTGTGAAAGAGAAGTTTGATTCGTTCTGTCATGCCTGTTGTGCCTTGGCATTGATCAATTTGTTTTGATGGGACAACATTTCATCAAGGCTTTTGCAATCAAACACGTGGTCTATGATTTCATCGCAAATTGAATAAATTCCTTCAACCTGAATATCAGCTAATAGAGGAAATACTACTCTTTCTTAAAAAGCTGTATGTGTAAGTTTGTATGTGTGACCTTTTGTTCAAGAGAAATTGACTGTGAAAGCCATTGTTTAAAAAAATAGATTCGCTCTTTTCAAATAATGGTACTTATATTTCAATTGTCAGATGCCCAAAAATGTCAGATGTCCAAAAATGTCAAAATTATGTGAGCTATGGTGCATATATATGTGGTTGACAGCGATAGGGGGCCCTTGATTGCCCCCCTGGCAGGAATAGATCATTGCACGGAATGTACACGCTAAGATAAGATTACCGAAAATACGGTTTTCATTTTACCGAAAATTAGGTTTTGGTAGCAAAACCTAAAGTATCGGTATAATTTACCGAAACAAAACGTTTGATTTTACTTAGTTCTTCAGTAAAGTGGATTGACAGATTTTATCGTTATATTTTACCTAAATTTGGTTAAAAATTCTCTCATTGAGCTGCTAGCAGTTTCGGTAAAAAATACCGTACAAAAATAAGTAATTATCAGTGGGATGTTAGGCAAAAATGTCGTTGGTTCGAGTACCACCGTATACATGCCCTTTTCGCTCAATTTTCATAAAAAAACATCTGTTACATTTCCAATCCTGCCGCACACTAGCGGAACTATCAAAACTTTCTCTTCATATCTTTCATTCTAGCCAAAAACATTGTTGTTCACTCTTGGTGCCTCATGGTGATGAGCGAACATCTCCTTCTACATAATTATTAATGTTTTTCCCGGTTTTCCAGCAATACCGAAATATCGGTAATCCATGTTTACCGATAATTTTAGTATGTGCACTTTTGTGCGATTTTCGGTATTTTTTACCGAATTTTCCGTTTTCTTGTCTTAGCACTGCAGTGCTCTGTTGACGGATGCCTGGAATTCGTACTCGGTTCTTTACACGCTAAGACAAGAAAACCAAAAATTCGGCATAAAATACCGAAAATCGTACAAAAGTGCACATACTGAAATTATCGGTAAACATGGATTACCGAAATTTCGGTATTGCTGGAAAACCGGGAAAAACATTAATATTTACTTATTTTTGTACGGTAATTTTTACCGAAAATGCTAGGAACTCAATGAGAGCATATTTAACCAAATTTAGGTAAAATATAACGATAAAATCTGTAAATCCACTTTACTGAAGAACTAAGTAAAATCAAACGTTTTGTTTTGGTAAATTATACCGATACTCTAGGTTTTGCTATCAAAACCTAATTTTCGGTAAATTTGAAACCGTATTTTCGGTAATCTGATCTTAGCGTGTAGTAAAAATAAAAAGGCATATGAAAGAATGGCACAAGTTGATCACAAGCGCTAAGTGTATGCTTCCTATAAGATGTTCCTGCGGCTGCATTCTGATGACTTTCAAGCATTTCCAGCGTTATATAATTGCGAATCATTGCAATGCAACAATTTTGCCCGACTGTGTATACAATTTTAATAAAAGTTCTTCAATGTAAAAGTACTTAAATAAAATATCATTAAATTCATTGTACTAATTTCTTTCTTAATTTCTTAAGATTTTCTTGAACAAATTTTGAAAATAGTATTTAATCAGCTTTGATTAGATGGGTACTTTTAACCCATCCAAAAATAAAATCTGGCTTTGACAAGATGGGTGAAAAGTAAACATCCATTTTGACGTACAGACCTTGCTCCCACTTATGGGTAAAACGCTTTTACCCACCTTGTGGGTTAGTCCACTTATTTCCAAGGTGGTTGAAAAAACACCCACTAGTGAGTACTTTGATTCCTCGTGAAACATAGCCACACAGAAAAAAATTCTTGTAGTAAAAACTACCATTTCAACCGACTATGCCTATCTATAAAACTACCATAAAATTTCAGTCCAATTTACTACGTTTATGGTAAAACCTTCAACATTTGTGGTATATTTGACAGACCTCATATTGATATCAACCGCACCATGGTTGATCTAATCGCAGGCATGGTAAAATCAAACGCATTTATTGTCAGCTGAAAATTGTTGGTGATTGCGCTTAATTTAACCCTCGAAATGGTAGTTTCTACTGCGACTTATTTTTGCGTGCAGGAATCCTCGTCCTACACTCCCGCTTCACTTTACTCAATTTTTGAGTACAATTGTATGCTATCTCTTTTTCTCTCACGGAAATATTACTCAATTTTCGTAAAAAGTGTATCTACTCAAAAAATGAGTTGATCCACTTTTTAACGAAAATTGAGTAACATTTCCGTGAGAGAAAAGAGATAGCATACAATTGTACTCAAAAATTGAGTAAAGTGAAGCGGGAGAGTAGATCATACCAAGATTGGTCAAGGTCAAGGACAACGAGGTTCCCCACAATCGATCAACATGTCTGCTACACGCTCATAACTGCCTCTCTTTCATTTGTATTGCTGTCCCTTTTTTTCTCACGGAAAAGTTACTCAATTCTCGTAAAAAGTGGAACAACTCAATTGATGAGTTGTTCCACTTATTACGAAAACTGAGTAACTTTTCCGTGAGAAAAAAAGGGACAGTAATACAAATGAAAGAGAGGCAGTTTTGAGCGTGTAGAGCCATGCTTGATCTTTCAAGTTTTTTTTTTTCTGTTTGGGTTTTTTTTCTTTTAGACTTTGTGCCCAAATTACGTAACACATGAAGGGGGGTATGAAGGTTGAGCAACCGTTACTTATTATGACATATGGGGGAGGGGGGGTTTTGAAATCGTTATGTAACAAAATAACCAATTTGAAAAAAAAAAATCAAAAGTGAATAATCAATTTGCATCAATTAAATTTCCTGTGTGCCAAGCAAAGTAGCAAGTAGCAAGTAGAAAAGCCTGTTGAGGTGGCGGATTTATCCGTGCCTTGACCTACCCCGCAGTGGGATGTTAGGCAATAGTAACATCCTTGTTTCGAGTACTATAGTATACTTCACCAATGCACTTTAGCTCAATTTTCAATACTTCTATTCTATTTCCAACCTACCGTACACTCACGGAAAATTCAACACTTTCTCTTCATATCTTTCATTCTAGCAAACATTACTGTCTACTTTTGGTGCCTCAGAGTGATGAGCGAACATCTCCTTCTACATCAAGTAGAAAAGGATTAATTCATACTAGTTGAGAACTATGTTTAAAAATTCTGGGAAAAACCCACTTTCAATTCGTCAAATGAACGGTTTCAATCTATATTTTGAAAAAAAAAATTTCGAAACTGAGCCAAAACTCTGTTTTTGTATTATTAATGACGTTTGCCATAACTGCCCGCATAACGAAAAACAATTTGCTATATAGTCAAAACTATACTTCGAATGTAAAATATATTATCACATTTTATGTTATTGTTATCGAATAATTTAATCTCATTTTCACCATACAACCTCTACATTAACACATATTGTTAATGTTTGCCATATTGTCATTGAAAGGTTTTTTATTGTCTGCACTCGGTGTGTGATAGAAATAACAGCTTGATGCATTCATCCTAACCATATATTTATCACACATTCATGTGTGCTTCAGCGAAATCCTCAATCATTGCCCCCCTGGTTGTATTAAATTCAACTAGCGTAACTTTTCAAAATGTCCTCTTGTTGGAATTCCGAGGAATACACTTCAGAGTGATGATTTTTGAATTTAATTGTTTTATTTATTCGAACCCAGCCGCTCTTGAAGTCAGAGCCGTCTAGGTATTCGAGGAAACAACTTAGTTATAGGGTACCCTAGCATAATAAATCATAATTCAATGGATCTTTGTTGAAAATTCAACGTGTAGCTAACTAGGAAATTTTATTTAATTTATCCAAAGCGTTTGAGACAAAGATGATATATAAGTGTTTTCGTCTTTTCTAATCTAGATATTTTTATAATTTAGTTGTTAAGTCAACCAACGTTGACGGTAAGATATCAACTCTGGTTTGTCTTAGTAAAGTCTTAGTCTTAGTCTTAGTCTTAGTGAGGGAAACAATTCAAGCAAAACAATGCATTCGGTCCTAAGTAACAATGAGAGATTCTCTTTGTCGACTTTCTCTTTGGTTAATAGCTTGTCTATTAAACGATTTAATGATGTTTTCAACGTATTGAATCCCTTATCACACTTTATACTACCGTACTGTATGTTGAAAATAGTTGAACATGTTTCTACATAGCCGTAGGAGCCCAAAGAGAAAGTCGACAAAGAGAAAGTCGACAAAGAGAACCTCTCATTGTTTCTTAGGACCTAATGCATTGTTTTGCTTGAATTATGCTATTTCTAGGGTTTTTTTTCATTAGGGCGAATCTACAATTGAGAGATTATCTCCGGGCTCGCTCTCTTTCATTTATTACAGCGCCATTATAACACTTTCGAGGGATTCTTTAGTACAGATCGAAACACAACGGTGCAGGCTAGCATACTCTACAAATAGTTGAATGAAAAACGTAAAGGTGATTGGTTTATGAATGAAAGAGAGCGAGCCCAGAGAGAATCTCTCAATTGTAGATTCGCCCTAATGAAAAATAAACCCTAGATTTATTCTGACTAAACAAGAGATTGCAAATCGAACTAAACTACCAAACACCATGAAAACAATTCCATCAGCTATCGCACAGCCTATTACATAGAATATATCAAGCAAAACAAAGCATTAGGTCCTAAGTAACATTGAGAGTCTCTCTTTGTCGACTTTCTCTTTGCGTTCCTACAGCTATGTAAAAACATGTTTAACTATTTTCAACATACAGTAAGGTAGTATAAAGTGTAATAAGGGATTCAATACGTTGAAAACATCAGAAAATCGTTTAATAGACAAGCTATTAACCAAAGAGAAAGTCGACGAAGAGAATCTCTCATTGTTACTTAGGACCTAATGCATTGTTCAGCTTGATATATAATATAAATTCGCTATGCTGTTGAGATTAGCTGGATCGGAACTTAGAATATTTAGTCCCAGGCCCACTCTTTCAAATTCACGTGCTTTGGTGGAAGAGATTTGCTTGGGAAGTAATCATTTCACTAAATCAAACTGAATACAAAGAGAAGAGTGGTCCTTCTGTTTCTCAGTCCAGATTCACAAGAGATCTAAACAGATAGATTTAGTATCCCGAAAGAGTTCACTATTAAGTGTTTCCGGTTTGAGATGGAATTGATCCCGAATAATCAGGTTCACCCATCAAAATTCACGTGTTTTGGTGGGAAAGATTCCTACGGGAAGTAATCATCCCACTAAATTAAACTGAATTTAGATGAGCAGAGAGTTACTTTTGGCTATCCTATCTAAATTTGTAAGCATCTTAATACATTGAACTCAATACTCCCGACCCTCCTTTGAGATTTAGTAGATTAAAAAGCAAAGATCATCGAAAATCAGGTTCACTCTTCAAGAATCACGTGATCTTGGGGAAAAGATTCCTACGGGAAGTAATCATTCCACGAAATCAAACTGGATTTCGGAGAGAAGAGAGTTTTCATCTTTCTTTTCTATTCAATACGTATCTCATACTTATTTCCGTCAACACCCACATTCAAAATTAATAAGATAAAGAAGATCCGACAATTAAGGGATCCTAGAATCACTCTTCTACATTCATATAATATGGTGAAACAGATTTCCTAGGGAAGTACTCATTTCACTAAATTAAATTGAATGTTGCAGAGAAGAAAGGTCTTAATTAATTTGTCCTTCTTATCTAAAATAATTAATTTCAACCAAGCTCCACCGGACCGATCGAATTAAGACATCAAATGACGAACGTATAGTTCCAGGTTCACTCTTCCAAATTCACGCGAATTGAAGAAAAAGATTCCCTAGGGAAGAAATCATTCCCTCAAATCAAACTGAATTTCGAAGAGAAGACTGGGCCCTACGAACAACTCAAATGCCCAACCGGATCTGTGCAAAAAAAAAAAAAAACAAAAAAAACAGAAATTTGCAAAAAAATTACATAACCTATTTTTTTTACCCGTACCCGGGGCTAATTGTAACCTCTCAGAACGGTTCCGAAATTGTTTTTTGCACTGATTGATAAATAAAAAAGAATTGTACAATTTTTTTGTTAATCTAATATTTTGTATTTTGTTGGCCATAGAATTAAACTAAGAAAAAAATCAAGAGGCTTTGCTCTGCCGGCAGCATGATCGAAAGGTGGTTTGAATTTCCAGAGACGTCAGGGCCATCCGCCAATTGATTTAAGACCAACCGCACCAATACGGTAATATCGGTAAATCGTTACCCTGTTTAAAAACTCGACACCGCACCGGTGGTTGGTAACCGAGTTGGGAAATAACAATTTGCTCGCTCGGTGAGCAGTCGGTTCGTAAATTTGACAACCCGACCCAACCGAGCCGAGCGTTGCTATTTGATGAAAAATAAGTAAAACAAGTTGAAACGTTAAAACAACGTCTTCATCTGGAAGACTTTCATTTCAATTTGAGTCTTTCCGATTTGTTTTCAAAGTGTTTATTGCTAATTTCACGTTTATTGTGATATTTTGTGAAAAAATGAGTGCATCAAAACCCGTGGAAGGAATTGGACGCAACAAGACAGCGAAGTGCTTTGCAGGGCTTAGCTGGATGTTTCCCAAGATCAATCTTTGGGACAAACCAGAACGTTGAAAACCTGTACGGAAGAGTATATAAACTATACACTGCACGAAATATTAAACGAAACAATACCGGTGCGAGAATAAACTTGAGTCTCATTGGGGCTTATTATGGTTTTCACTTAACGGTGCAAAACAAAAAACCTTATTACGAATGTCACCCAAGTTAAAAAATATGTAAGAGTTCATCCGAGGTGACGATTCGAACGAACTCGGTGTTATTATCGTTGCCACGGCACCATCACGACACAGAAAAAAGTGACGCAAACCGTAGATTTTCTGAGGGCTACTACGATTTTCACTTCACTATAACTTCCACCTCACGGAGTTCACTTTATGATCACGGTGATATCAATAATAGCATAAACAAAGTGAGGTGATGTGTATGTTAGTGGAATGAAAGTGATATTGAAGGTGACAACCATAACAAGCCCCATTCTGATACCTTTTTATGAACGAACGGTGCAAAAATGGGTGGCTAAATCAAAATAGGAACGCTCTCTGTCATCAAAATATTACCCAGATAGGAACGCACCGGTGGGGATGGTCTAAGTCATTCGGGCATCTACGCTTTCAATCCACTCGGAAATGTCATTTTCGAAGCTGTTCATAAAGCTTATCGCTTTGGAGGAAACGACAGAATCGGGTTAAAATGCTTCAGCACCCGGTAGATGAGGTGCTATACGATCTCTTCTTGCGAAAATTGCTGCTGGAACTGTGCCTTCCGAGATGGTGAAGTGAGAATACAACATAAGAGTATGTTCTGTTGATTTAATCGACCACTTGGAAATCATTATCCTTATTGCTTTGTAGATGGTTGTGGTCTGTTCGGGACTTCAAAGTGAGTTGAATTGGAAAGTGCCGATAGACGTCTAGGTCGAAATAGTGCAAATTGAATGATAAACCAGCATTGGGAAATAAATATGTAAGAAAATTCTATTGTTAACTCTTTAGATAGCATTTGGTGCCCCTTAAAAGGATCGTTTGGTTTTAAAAATGATACGATGGCTGAGAGGGCCACAATCTTTAACGCGTAGAAAATAGTTCTGGAACCACATATCACATTTCACTTTCTTAAAATTATTTGATTCCTATCGAATGACTGAAATTTCAAACAGCACAAGAAAAATATTCAACCAAACAAACTCTTTAATAAGCAAACTGATTTGGTCGTACTGAAAAGGACGGATTTAGTTGACGGGAAAGAAACATTGATCGCGATAGAACTTGGGGTTGCTTCATGGTATTCTTGATTCGGCTCCTAGTCGGTGTGGGTGGCCAACTACAGGTGATGTGAGATGATTCCTGTCCCATTGTTGTCACGGGCGGCTTTTTCCCATAAACTCCTAGGCTGAAGCAGCCTTTTTTCTCGCAGAGAGGTTGACGGGAGTATTGGCCCATATAGCCAACTGCACCAATCACTCTGGATAACGACTACTCACCAGTGCACAATCCAGTGTGCTCGCTCACCTACTGCGTCGCAACAGCAGATTTTGCTCTTCAGAGCACTACGGCTACCGTAAAACTGAATCAAATTTTCTGCATAGAGCTGGTAATGGCGACGGATGCTAAATAATAACATTTTTAGAAATCGTGATTTTTTTAACCACTTCATTGCGGGAATGGTCACCCACGATATAAAACTATATAGGTCTTATTATATTCGATAAGACACAAACCTACCAAATATTTCCGAGTTCTGCAAGATTGTATATCTAGTTTTCATGAAACTGTGTAAGGTTTCAACCAGAGGAAACATACGAAATATCGAGAGCTGATTTTCGGACTCAAAAGAACTTTATCTTCATTGATTATTTACCGTTTCGGTCGGTATTTCGGAAGAGAAGATCTAATATTCGCGAATAAACAATTTACGCACATAGCTATCAAACCTCTTCTGATGAAATCCCTGTCCGACCGAAAACAGTTTGAGTGTATTGAGCGCCGCAAGGAGCAAAATGGAATAAAAACAATCCTTCGGATATGAAGCTGAACCATGCGAAAACATAGATGTTTTGAGCGCGGCTGCGAAGCACCGCTGCGAACATGGCACAAAACATGAGCACGAAGCTTACGCTCGTGTTCACGTTCATTTTGATGAGTGCATGTGCTCACTTCAAGAGAGTGTTCATTTGAGAGTGTATACTTCATCAAACATTTGTGCTAGGCTGCGCCTAGAAGACTGAACGTAGTAGTCTTGATAATGAAACTTATTACTCTTTTGTTTTATGCCCACAGAAAATCAAAGCATTAGAAAACTAAGAAGATCCAATGAAACAATTCAGCTCCAAAATTTGATTAGGGCTTATGTACTATAGTAAACAAACAATTCGTTGCTAATTTATCGGAAGTTAAATACAATTCCTTCAAATTATATATCAGTGGATAGAGATAGAGCTTCTCTTAATTAAAGAGTGTTTAATTTGTATTTGTGACCTTTTGTTGAAGAGAAAATATTTACGAAAGCCATTGTTTACAAAAGTAGATTCGCCCTAGATCTGAATTATTCTTTCCTTTGACCTACCCCCTCTTATACATTTTGTTTCATATTTTATTTCCGTGACACCTTCCTCTCTGGGTTCAGCTATTCAATGGTGGCGTAGGTTAAATTATGAAAATTTAACTCAAACAAATACTCTTTGCATGTTTAAGTCAATTGATTGTCCGGAAAAGGACAGTGATAATCTAATGCGTTTGAAAATAATGTCAATCTGTTAAATATCCGCCTTTGCTTCGTCTCCCATACCACAACCAGACGGACTGTGGCGGGAAAGCAAAGCCTCGTTCGAACCGGTAGCATGAAGCTGATTGCGAGCACCGAACCAATCTCGATCGCCCGCGGCTATTGCTAGCGTTAATTGCATAGCCAAGAAAGGAGGGAACCTCGAAAATGCAGCACGAATCAAATTTAGTCATAGTGAACGGGCCACAATTGAAAAATCAGACAACAAAGCAAAGTTATTTTGAAGAGGAAGAAAACATTTGCTACCCGATTCCTCCGTGTTAGGGAAAACACATTTTTCAACCTGTTGATATGCAAATTTGTATGGCAGCAAAAGATGGTCATTTTTAATTGAAAAGGTGAACTACTTATGAACTTTAAAATTTCAATGCGAAACATATGTGAGATTTTCTGATCAAATGGCGTATGAGTGAAGTCATTCTGTTTAGTCGAACGAGAGTTATAAGCGTTCAAAAACCTTTCACTTTTGCGTAACGCTCTCATTTTTTAGAGTTTGGAATGCCACCCGGTATAGAAAAGAGAAACGTATTCCTAAGTTAAAAACAATAAATGCTACGCAAAATATTGTTCTGGTCGATTCCAGTTTGAACAAGCGACACGTTCGGTGGTGTTTTCGCTTGCGCTCTGAAAAGTTTTTTCGGTTTTATTTCGTTCGCTCTTTCGTTTGGTGCGTAGTGCACTGAACACTCTCGCGTTGTGTGATACACAGTCCGACCTCGGTATGGGGAAGCCGCCGCGTAATGACGTTGGTATAATCTCGACTAGGAAACGTTCCCGATTGAATTCACCCGACGTGTTGTCATAAAAAGGCTATGAGCCAACAACCGGTACGCCGTTCTGGAAAACGGCGATACACCGAAAATAGAGAGGAAGGAGAAAATGCCACCGCTGTTCGTGAAGGGATTCCCAGAAGGCTTACTGGATAAGGTGTACTACTACATCAATAAAGGCCTAATGGTTACAAGCTGATGGTTTAGGCGCTACCCCAATGCAACGCTGTCAAGGAACACCTAAAGCAAATGAATGTGCAGTATCTTACGCACGACATTGAAGCGTTCAAACCGTTCAAGGTGGTTTGCGTGGCCTCCCAGAGAAGAAGACGGAGAAACTGGCTAACGAATTTAGAGCAAATGGACTAAAACCGGTGCAGATCAACAAAATGCGTCGGCATGACGTCTATTGGAGCTATCGGGATCAGCTTTACCAGGTGCACTTCGAAAAGAACTCGACGAGTATTAAAGACCTCCAGAACATCAGAGCCGTGTTCTACATCGTCGTCAAGTGGGACCGCTACCAACCGATTCACCACGATGTCACTCAGTGCCAGAACTGTCTGATGTTTGGGCATGGCACCAGAAATTGCAACATGGCGAAGCGCTGCGTCGATTGTACCAAACACCACGAAGGCGATGCTTGTGAGCGGATGGAGGATGCTGATCCACTGTGTGCCAACTGCGGTGCGGCACACAAAGCAACCATCAGAGAATGCCCGAAGCGCGCCGAATTTATCAAATTTGAAGAGAATCGTTAGCCAACAATCAACCTGGTAATCGATGACGATCTGGTCCACCACCGGTCCTCACGACCGAGAAATTTCCTGCTCTCCCAACACGCCAAGTGCCCCCAAACCGTCCGGTTCGCAGCTGCAGCAACTCTTTCTCGCTGAAGAGCACGAATATAAAGTTAATTAATTTTCTCAACGAACGAGCCATTGACGTCGCAATCATCACTGAAACGTATCTCAAGCCTGAAATCAACGTGTTCCTCCCAGATTTCCGTCTGATCAGACTTGATCGAACCAGTTCTGCCGGAGAGGAGTCACCATCGCCCTGCGTACCAATATCAACTGCCAGATGCTTCCGAGTTTGCAGCTCCAATTCATCGTAGCCATTGAAGTCAAGGTCAAATCCACCGTCGGCTCTTTCACTATCATCGCGGCCTATTGCCCCAAACAAGCAAGCCAAACAACAGGACAGATACGATTTTACGAAACGACATCATCAAGCTCGGAGGAATGGGCAGTTCATTATCGCCGGTGACCTGAATGCAAGACACGAAACCTGGGGAAACGCACGACGGAACAAGAACGGCTCAATTTTACACGATGACCTGGAAGAGGGCCACTACACCATCCTGAGCCCGGATACTCCCACCCGGTTGAGCTGATCTGGGGTCCACTCAACAAAAGATATCTTCCTCACTAACATGGGGCACAACATCGACCAGCTGATCGTATACCAAGAACTCAGCTCAGACCACTATCCGGTGGTGGCTGAAGTTGGATCCTGCGTCAACCGGCATTTGGTAACCAGGCGAAACTACCATCGTGCCAAGTGGCTCCAGTTCCGTCGTCAGGTCGACAACACCGTCGATTACGATAGACACCCAGAATAAACCGACGACATCGATCGGCAACTGCAGTCGATCGAGCAGGCGATCTCCCAGAGCACCACATTCCAGAAGTAACACAGGTAAATAACTCCTTATCCATTGATAGTCTCACTAAAAATTTGATCCGTCTTCGAGACAACACTCGCAGACAGTATCAACGTACTGGTCTGCCTGCCTTACAATCAGAGTGCAATCGTTTGTATAAAATCATTAAGGCCAGAATGGTGAATCTCAGAAACCATAATTTTGCCAACAAATTCCGCGCCCTCCCAGATTGTGCAAAGCCGTTCTGGAAATTCACAAAAAATTAAAAACCAAGCCTAGGCCCATTCCACCGTTGATCCCACTGGACAACAATGACTCTAAGGATCGTTTGATTATTCCCGCTGAGAAGGCTGCTGAGATAGGTCGACATTTTGTCAGCTCACACAATCTTGGCCAGAACATCATCAGTCCTCATGAAGCTGCCGTTAACAAGCATGCGAATAACATCAATCTGTATCCCAATGATTTTTCGGAGGAATTAGAAATCACAACTGACGAACTGTCGACCTATATCAAAACATCGAAGAACATGAAGGCCCCAGGTTCCGACAAAATTCTGAATTTGAAATTCAAGCACTTGAGTTCCCAGTTCTACGAACATCTAGCATTAATTTTTAATGAATGCCTTCGACTTAGCTACTTCCCCTCGTGCTGGAAGTCAGCTAAAGTCATACCCATCTGGTAACCTGGGAAAGATTCTTCATGTTCCAAGAGCTATCGACCCATCAGCCTTCTCTCGGGAGTATCAGAGCCTTTTGAGAAAGCAATATACCGTCGGCTCCTTGCATCTGCCGACGAACTCAACATCCTGCTTGATGTACAGTTGGGTTTTTGACGCGGTCGATCAACAGTACATCAACTGAATCGAGTCAACGAGTAACATCCTCAGGCGTAACAAGTCTGTCATGGCCCTTCTTGACGTGGAAAAGGCGTTTGACAACGTCTGGCATGATGGTTTGGTGTACACGCTGCATCGGTTCAAACTACCAGTCTTCCTGTTGAAGATGGTTAAGAACTACTTATCAAACAGAACATTCTGTGTTTCGATGAACAGGAGGTTTTTGCCGGTGATCCGCAGGGAAGCATATTAGCTCCACTTCTGTTTAACCTCTTCACCTCGGACTTATCCCCACTCCCTGAGAATGGATCTCTGTCGCTGTTCGCCGATGATACCGCAGTCGTCCACAATGGTAGGTTAGTAAGAGCTATCGCATCGAAACTGCAGCGAAGCCTGAATGTTCTGTTAAAGTATCTCACAGATTGGAAGATATGCATCAATGCAGCGAAGACCCAGGTCATCGTCTTCCCACACTCAAAATCGCCCAAACTTGTTCCGGCTGAGGATGTAAAAATTTGTCTAAAGGCACAACGGTGGAATGGACCAATTAGGCCATCTATCTTGGCGTGACACTAGATAGCAAGCTGAACTTCAGGGAACAGGTTGATAAGACTGTCACAAAATGTAACGTTCTGATGAAGCTTATGTATCCCTTGCTAAACAGAAAGTCTATATTTTCCCTGAGAAACAAGCTTGCTATCTACAAACAGATCATACTTCCGGTTATCGAGTACGGCATGCCGATCTGGGAGAGCTGCGCAAGAACACACCACCTGAAACTACAGTGGGTTCAAAACAAGTTTCTCAGGATAATCCTGAACGCACCTCCGCAAACGAGAACTACTGAGATCCACCGTCTGGCTGAAATTAAAGCACTCAAAGATCGTTTTAGTGAGACTATCAATAGGTACAGGACACGTTGCCACCTATCAGACCACCAAGTCATTCGGGACCTGGTACCCCTTCCTTAGGTTTTTCAAATTGTAGTTAGGAAGGTTATCGAATTATTTAAATTAAACCAACCAATCCCCAAAAAGGGATGATATGTAAATTAGAATATTCAATGACGCAGCACACCACAAATCAAATAAAACAAAGAACAAAGCTCTTCCCTCTGGCTAAACAATTGAACTGTAACAAATTAAATGTAAAATTAAAACAAACGACAAATAAAGACATATTTTTTTAGTAGTAGCCACCATTCACAATACTGTTCTGGTCGAGATATTTATGAAAAAGAAAATCGATAAAGAGAAATTGATCAACGCCGTAACATCCTTATGGTACTAAAACTGTGTCACAATTAAGGAATCCAACTTGAAAAAGAAGAAGACACTGAGTGGTGATAAATCTTACAGCTCCCATGTTTAGGTGTAGGACGAAACTTTTAAAATGCTTCTAGAAAATTCAAATGAAATTCTACCTTCCCCTCGGATATGTGATCTGGACGCGATGGGTTAGCCTATGCCATCAGCATTGAGATGGTAACCAAAGATATATCCTGACGTGGTAATATCACACCTTGAATATTTTGATTTAATGCCGCGTCACATATCTGGCATTGATGCACTGATTTCACAGATGTGAACCAACGGACAACCTGTCTGGGAGCCTTGAATGCTGGTGCGCTCTGGTGGGGCTCTTTCCTCATTAATAATGATGTGGGATTTCTTCATTGCTGCGGCACCTTTCTTAGCGTTCCCTTACATGATGAGCCGAAGCCACGCTTAATTATAAATCTAGCTAGACAGGTATATATTGGTAAACACTGTGTTAAAGATTATTAACATAAGTAGGGAACCGACTGTTGGATTCACTGAGTAGAAGTTTGATAAAAACTACGAACGTGGCACTATTCTTATTTTGTTATTTCTCATTTCAAAGAGTTATAATAAAAAAACCACACATTATAACAATGGTATGTAAACAATCTTTTAACGGCTTCTTTCTCGATAATTTTTCAATAATAGATAGGGACTAGGCGTGATGAAGCATGACCTTGCCACCGAAAAGTGAATCTAATAGCAGACCAAGATTGTTAGGCTGCACTTGCTGTCAGACTTTGAAGCGATTAAACGACTTAGAGATTAGTATTAGACAAATAAAAAGAAGTCAATGAACAGACAAGTAAACGTAAACGATTCCACAACAGAACTATAGAATTTAACTGAATTACGCAGAAGACAAGAACGGACTAAGGCGGACAAAGTGATAGGTTATTATTCGAAATATTTTATATTCGGGATAGCAACTAGATCCCAGGCTGTAGAGTAGGCTGTAATGTGGGGTTCAAGCCAGTATTTTCCTTTTTTCTCTACTTGATGGTTAGTTTGGAATGACTCAAACTTTTTAGTCAGAAATATGACAAGTCTTTATGAAAATATCACCAATAATCCCACATAAACCCTGCATGCTACTAATACTAAATTATTCTCTTTTAATTCTATGTTACTCACTCTCTGCATGCGATTTTACAACCATCATGGCCGTGAGCGGTTGTGAGGTTCAAGTACCTGGTGGAATAGAATGTGAGGCAACAAATGTTCATTCCGGGTTTCAAGAGCTGAATGCTGCACAGGTAAAATTCATCAAATCAGAGAGTATCATGGAAACCGTGAGCCGTATGTAATGGAAAGGAAGATGGTATGTATGTTAGAACGGTACCCCTGAGTCTGGATCATCGGAAAACTAAGGTAAATTGGCATAAAACAACCTGACTTGCTGACCCTTATAACACACTTTAAAATGGAAGCTCATTACATACTGATTCAAAGTTTGGAAGTATTATTAGAAGATACCTCAGTGCTGTAAGTGGCCAACATAGGCGCACCATCGCAATTGCCTAGAAATATCATTCGAATAATAAATTTATGTGTATACTCTTGTTGCAGTACTTCTTGGGGTTGACTTCAGTACTACTAGTTGTCAACATAGACTACATCAAAGGCCTGAATGTCGTCCCTAAGAATTATTGTTTGGTAATTTACATATTTTTAGAAATCTATTTACGACTGCATACGGCACAGAGATGACTTCAGCATTGGGGCTTTATTTTAGGTATGAATTGGAGCTTCCATCTTACGACTGCATAACAAAACATCATCGCGGGAAAATTGAAACTGAAATTTTGAAAAATACTACTGTCCAATACCAAAAACTTCAATTAGTGCTCAAGCGGGCAACATAGGCTATTGCTTCTAAGGTATTGGTCATAAGTAGTGGTGACGTTTGGAAAGGGTCTAGTCTTGACAACCAAACTGTCACGCAGCTCCAACTAGATACCCTCAAAAAAAAGAAAATTCAAATGAAATTCTAATTAAAAGCGGTTTGTTGAATGATTTAAGAAAAATCCAAAACTGCACAATAGGAGCATTCTTAAAATGTTATTTTCATTTCGCTGAAATTATCTTTAGTTTTGGATTTTTCTTACATCATACAACAAATCGCTCTTAATTGGAATTTCATTTGAATTTTTTAGAAGCATTTTAAAAGGTTCATCCTATACTTTAACATGGGAGCTGTCAGATTTATCACCACTCGGTGTCTTCTTCTTTTTCAAGTTGGATTCCTCAATTAGCGGAATAATTTTAACTCAACCTGAATTTGAAAGATTGAAAAAATCGATTAATCGATTAAAATCTCATTGTTAGTGTTTGAGTTTCCGTCTGCCAGAAATAAATCAGCTCGAGTAGCAGACTTAATCGATTAAAATCCCTATATTAATGATTCACAAACTATCGGTAAGGAGTCTGTCAAAATTGGGTTTCCTTCTGTCAGCACGAGAAGCAATCGATTATTTTCCATTCGTCAAGTTTAAGTGAAAATTAAATTTAAGGGGGATATACAGTTAAAACGAGAAAAAACTCATTTTTGAAACAAAAATTTCAAGGGGAAGTTTTAACTCAAATCAATTGAAACTTTTTACAATTATAAGTGTATCCATTTAGTATACAAAAATATTGTTTTCATTTTATTTTTCAATAAAATGGTGGCCGTTGAATAAGACGTTGCATTTTGCATGTGCCGGCTCTTCTGGTCGCAGCTTTGATCTGAAACCTGCTAATCCAAAAACAATACAATAATTACGTTTGCAGTTAGTAGATGAATTGAAAAAAAGTTAAAAAAATATTTGCACTTTTGACGTAACTTTTTGAAAAAATCCTATTTTTTTGTCATTTTATCCCATTTTTCCGTATTTTATAATAAAATATTACAATAATTTTTAATTCATATAGAAGGTAATACTATAATAAAGAAGTCCTAAAAGTTTCAGCTTAATCGAATAATCAGTTTTCGAGTTATCACCGGCATAAACTCCAAAAATGCTGTTTTGGGAAAAACGCGTTGAAAGTTTTAATTGCCGGTCTGAGCGCGAAGAAGGCGTCTTCGACAAACGATGAAACGAAACACTTGAGTTAGAATTCCGAAAAAGGGTTTCAGGAGCGTATTCTACGGAAATTAACTAACTTTTATGCAAAAAAATTGAAATTTTTGGTCATTTTAACTGTATATCCCCCTTAATTCGCAAATTGCAACACAGCCTAAGTGTGAGATCTATTTCTCGCGCTTAGTACTAACAAAATTCTCATTGATCGTAAACTTTTATTAGCATATTGCATAAGGATTTCTGAGGTGGATTTCGAATAATTGAAATGTTTATGCTTTCGAATAGGTTGTGTGACAAACTTATTATTCCATGACAGATTTGAGATTAGCTCGTTAGCCAATTTATAAGAAATTCAATGATATTTCAAAATGTAAAATCATGACATTGTTATATGCTATTCCAAATCAAATCGAAATTAAACTTGCTGTACAGTTCTCTTCACTGAATTCAAAAAAATCTAGAATTGTAACCAATATATTAACAGATTTAAACTTCAGAGATTTTCGGTACACGCTCGTTTGTAATTACTCTAAACTGAGTGAAAACGACTCAGTTTCGTTAAAAGTGGAATTACCCTAATTAGAGTAATTGAAGTTTACTCATTTTTGATTAATTAAATCCCTGTCAAAGTTAGAGTAAACATTACTCAGTCACGTATGTTTGTATTTTTACAAAACTGAGTAGAAAATGACTCAGTTTTGTTAAAACTGGAACTACCCTAATTAGAGTAGCTAAAGAGTTACTCAATTCTGATTAACTAGGTCACTTGTCAAAATTTGAGTAAACGTTAATCAGTATCTAATTTTATTTTATATTTTATTTTAATGAAATTGTTGATTGATTCCGACAACTGTCCAGTCGAAACGGAAGAGTCGAAATACTTTGAATTTGTAAATTTATGGATTGATTGTATTCCCAACAAACATCAGTGTCGAATAACCGCTTCTTCAAACAAATTTGGAGAAATTAGAAGAAGACTGGAATTTGGAGACTAGAAGAAAAAGCTGAACAATTTCTCCAAATTTGTTTGAACATACAGTTATTCAGCATTGATGTTTGTTGGGTCATGGAATGAATTCGGCACTTTGACGTGAAAATTATTGTTGATTACAACATACAGCCCCATCTTGATAACTCTTGATCGACTGAACCACTAATTTTCGCTTTTGACAGCTTCATTGTAATTACTCTATTTATATAATTATAGCGCTTTTACAATCAGAGTAGCATTTACTCAGTTTCCTTATATCAAGTTACTCAGTTTTTGACATTTAGCATGGTAATACGAAACTGAGTGAAAGTTACTCTATTTAGAGTAGATCTGAACGAGCGTGTAAGTACTTAAGTAGTTCTAAGGTTACTACTTACTACAAACTTAATATCTAGAACAATTTATGTACTTTTCTGCATATGTTCTGATATGTTCTGCAGCCCAAAAGAGTGAAAAATTGCACCGAAAATTTGAAAATATTTTTATGTTTATTTCGAACTATGAAAGTATTAATAATGTTTATATCCAATAGATACATGCTAATTCTCAATTATGATTTCCAGCCTAATTTCATGGAGGAGAAAATTTCAAATTATACAACTGTTAAATGCAATTAGTTGTGTGCAATGTTCATGAGAATGTTCCTAGAAAATTGTCTGAAATTATATGATTTTTTGACATAGGACTTACGTCTCTCTTTTCTATTCCTGTATAGGGGTGCCGTTCTAAAATTAATGAAATCGAAAGCGTTACGCGGGTTCGGGCATTATAAACGATATTGCCTGTCTGGCCCACAAAAATTTTAAGATAAGTATTTCATTCGAAAGGTAGAAAATCAAAGCTGAATCCATGTTGCTAACTTAATTCACTTCTGAATGCACAAAGCTATTGGTCGAAAATGACATCATATTTGCGCCACGCTCTGATTAGTTCGAACTGCCATAGTAACCGTGCCAGCAATTATAAAACATAGAGGAACAACCGGCCTCGCATCCGTATGCGATCAGACGTGTTCGGCGAACAGGTTGGTAGAAAACGCCACCCGTGAAAACAAGAAGGCCAGAATCATCCACGTAACTTGCAGCTGGCCAGCCGCAACGATGAAGAGCTGAATTTTTTCCTCCGGTGTGACCATTTCACAGAAAGGTATCCTGCCAAACGTCCTGCAGCCCTAGGAGGGTTGCACTGGCTCAGTCGTTGCTCAGAAAAAGTGTTGATACAGTTTGTTGTTGGTGCCGATGCTCCCATCAACCTCGTTGCAAGAAACATGGCTGCTGAAGCCGCCCGTCA